>VMDO01010196.1:47844-73124 GCA_007922755.1 Pedetes capensis | reverse complement strand
GGTGCCCTACTGCTACTTTGCCTCTATTTCTCTTTCAGAATCTAAATTTTAAAAATACCATTTATCTCAGACAATACAACCATCTTAGAACACTCAAAGTAGATTTACCCATCATTTGACTTACACATTATGGTATTACACTTTAATTATATGTTACTTTCTAACCCTATGACATTATGTTTTAAATTTTCACATTGTTACATAGATTGACTATATATTGATCCTTTAATTCTTTATTTCTTCTTCTTCTTCTTCTTCTTCTTCTTCTTCTTCTTCTTCTTCTTCCTCCTCTTCTTCTTCTTCTTCTTCTTCTTCTTTTTGTACTGGGGGCTGAACCCAGGGACTCGTGCTTGCATGCATTGTAGGTGCTAGACCACTGAGCTACACCCCCAGCCCATTGTTTTACTTTTTTGAGACAGGGTCTCGCTAAATTACACAGACTGCCTCTGGTCTCGAACTTGTGATCCTCCTGCTTCTGCCTCCAAAGTTGCTGGGATTACAGGCATGCGCCACCACACCTGACCTTTATTGCTTCTTTCATCTCAAATTTTCCACCTGGAATCAGGTCAGTCTGAAGTATATCCTTTAGAATGTCCTTTAGTGGGTGTATGTTGGTGGCAAATTTTCCAGGTTTTGTTTGTCTGAAAATATCTCCCTTTTAAAACCATATTCTTGATAACTATCTTCACTTTTAGTATAGAATTTTAAATGGAGACGTCTGGGGGTTTTGTTTACTTTTACTTTGTTTTAGCATAATGATATATTATTCTACTTTTATCTCACTTTCTCTGTTGCTATTGTTGAGAAGTCAGTAGTAAAGCTGATTGTTGCTCCTTTGAAGAATCTTTCCTTTCCCTGTCTTGTGTTGTATTTGTATGGCTTTATTTATACTGCTTAAGATTCACTGGGCATCTTGAACATGTAACTTAGAGTCTTTAATCGGCTCTGGAATCTTCTCAGTCATGATTTTGACAAACAGTGCCTCTTCTCTATTTCTTCCCTAGTTTTTTTTCCTTACAGAACTCCATCAGGTAGTGTTACACTTCCACAATCTCCATTTTTCTAAGCAGGGCTTCCCTAGTTTTTTCCCTTTTTGTAATCCTTCCCTGCATTCATTCCTAATCATTCTTTCTGTCCTGTTGTCTGAGTGAATGTCCATTTTTCTCCTTAGCTGAATCCAATCTGCTATAAACACATAAAGTTTTTAAATGTTAGTTACTGTGCTTTTTTTTCCTGTAGTGCTGGGGAGGGAACTCAGGGCCTTGAACATGGTACACAAGTGCTCTACCACTGAGCTACATCCCCAGTACTGGTTATTGGGTTTCTTAATTCCTAGATATTCTATCCATCCATTTTATAGGTCCTTTATAGAGTCTGCAGTTCCCTGACAATACTTTTTAATGTTGCCTTTTACTTTTCTAACAGTATAAACATCATTTAAAAGAAAAACAATCTCTGTTTAATAATACCAAAATATGAAATTATTTTGAGTCTGCTTGTATAACCTGCTACTTCTGCTAGTTCTCATACCTTGATTTCTTGTGTGTTTTACTGCTTAATTTTTTTTAACTAGGTACTACATTGACCTTAAAAACATTTTCTAGAGATATTTTGAACCTTTAAAAGAAAGTACCTTCATAGATGATTTTTCATTTGCTTTAGCCAAGAACCAATGGGCACTACTTATTTGAAGATCAATTTAAACTGAATATGACATAAGATCGTTAGCATTATACATGTAATGAGTATTTGAACTGCAAATTCATGCTGCCTCTGGAATGTAGTTTGCTAGTAAAGAATCATCCACAACTCAGACAGAAAGGCAGCAGGGTTTGGACTGACAGATCATTTGCCTTGCAACCCTGACCACTTTAGAAGTACTCTGGTAGTTATCCCTAATGATAAATTTAACATTATAACAAGCTGTTTAACCTTGGATTCCCAGGCTGCAAAATGGTATCATTTCAAAGGACTGATCAAAAGCAGTTGTTGAGCAATTTTCTCTGTGTACAGAGCCCTCACGGAGATACTTTGTGGAATTGTTTTTTTTTTTTTTTTTAAAGAGAAATTATAAAATACAAAGATGAAAGGGACCATGCAAGTCAATTCATTCTTGCAAAATGGCACTACAGGGCTGTAAGGCCTACAGTATTGAGTCCAAACTCTTACTCAGTGTCAGCGTATTGCTACAGCTACTCCATATATACCACCCAGGTGAGTGAGGAAACATCCTTAGAGGGTGGTCTTGAGCTGGGTATCATGACTCATGCCTATAAGCCAAGTAATTTAGGAGGCTGAGGCTGGAGGACTGGAAGTTCGAGGGTAGAGGCAGCCTGTACCACTTAGTGAGACCTTAGCTCCAAATAAAAAACTAAGAAAAAGAGGTGGTCTTGAGCATTTGTGTAAGAGACCTCAGCAAAAGCGCTCCATCACATTGAGCTAAAATTACCCCAAGCAAGCACAGAGGATCAGATTAGAAGGTACAGATCAAATCACTGGAGTTCTCACCCCAGCTTTGCCACTCACTGGCTGGGTGGCCTTTGGAAAATAACTTTCTCTCTCTTTGTCTTAATTTTCCTCTATAATGAAATGGAAATATTAATAGTGCCTACTTCATAGGATTATTTTAAGATTACATGAGTTGAGCCAGATGCAGTGGTGCACACCTGTAATCCCAGTGACTTGGGAGGTGGAGACAGGTGGATCCCAAGTTCAAGACCAGAGACAGTCTGCTTAATTTAGCAAGACCCTACCTCAAAAAGGAAAAAAAAAATAAAAATTGCCTGAGGTTACATCTTAGTGGTACAGCACTTGCAAAGCTTGCAAGCACGAGGCCCTGGGTTCAACTCCCAGTACTGCAAAAAAAAAAAAAAAAAAAAAAAAAAAAAAAAAAGAATTACATGAGTTAAAAAATGAAAGGAGAAAGGCACCTGGAACAGTGCTTGACACATGGCAAGAAGCACGTTTGCTATGATTATTGTCATTATTACCATCCATCTGATGAGAAGCCCAGAAGTTCTCAGCCTTCATGCAGCCCTTTAACCATTTTACCTAAGCTGTAATGTCTGTCCCTGCCTTTTTATCTCTATTCTTTTCATTTCTTCTTTAAATGACATGACTAAGTTTGCCACTGCCACTTACAGAACTACTCTCTAAATGTGATCTGCTGGGTATGGAACCTCCATTTCTCTTAACTAAATCTCTGGGTCAGTGTTTCCCAGGGCATCCAGCAAATCAGTCATCCAGCAAAATGCTTCATGTAAAGAAGGTCAAATTAATTAAGGAAACATTGCACATTATATCCGCCTCTTAAAATTCTTAATGCATGTTAACATATTAAGAGCTGAGAAGGTCGTCAGGGAAGAAACACGTTAAACTTTGTTTGACCTCAGAATTTCTCCACTTATTATTCAATGATCCCCAGGCCTTCATCTTTTTTTAACTTATAAGACCCGTGAGCATCAAAATGTATTAATGCCTTGCTGGGCATTGTGGGAAATGCTATTCTTGGCTGTTTCTCATGATTCTTTTACTCTATACTTGTCCATTTGGGATTTCTTTCCTCTCTCTTTTCTTGGGGATTTTCTTGTTAGTTTGAGCACCTTGTAAACATCTCATCACTAGCTTTAAGAATCCTAACTCTTCTAGCCAACAAATTAGCCATTCTTCCCAACTTTGGGTCATTTTTACATTTTAAAATGCATGCTCTGTCTTCATATCAAAAAGTCAACAGTAAAAGCATCAAATAGCCAAGAGGCAAACAGAAACCACCCCATAGCCTATACCAGGGCAACAAAAACCCTTGATTCTGTCCTCTCTGGTTGTTGAACTATGACTCTTCCCAATAACATTATCATCTAGTTTCTGTTGCACATATTTCTCTATCACGTAGACAAAAACATAATGAGAACCTTTGTCAAAAGAACTGCAAGTGCTCAGCTACAATATGTTCTATAACAATCTCCTGCTCCATTGGTCTAGAAACCAACTTTAGCAAAATAACCCTTTCTACCCAAGAGACAGACCATTATAGAGAGGCAATAAATTGAAAAGCATTATAAATTCATGCCTATTTAAAATACGAGTTTATTGGTGCTTAATCAGAACTTATATATTTATTCTGACTTATGTTTAAAGGACAGATTGTTTAATGATGCATGAAAAGACATGCTGCAGGGTAAGAATTCATACTTAACACAGAAAGTGTAATAATAACAAAGTTTCTGTTCACTCCAAAGATAGAAAAAAATCTGACCATGAGTCAGCAATGAATATAAGTATAAAAAAAGAGGGGCAGGGATGTAGCTCAGTGGTTAAGCATATGCTTAATATGCATGAGGCCCTGTGTTCCATCCCCAGCACTGTAAAAATAATAAAAATTAAAAAAACAAGGCAAGAAACACCAGGCCTGTGATACAACTAAAGACATAGAAAGTACAGTGTGAGGAAATTATCTCACAATCCTCACTACTGTTTAAACCCTTTGTAGAAAACAGGGTCTAATTCTGGTGGCTACAACTGATCCAGAACTTAGAGGAAGCTTGGCAGGAAGGCACAATAATTAAAGGGTTTGAAAGACCTGAGAACAGCTTAAGGGAATTGGGATTATTTAGCCATGAAAAGAGAGTGGGGGAGGCAGAAAGACAGAGAGAGAGAGAGAGAGAGAGAGAGAGAGAGAGGGAGCGAGCGAGAGCGGGCAAGAAAGAGTGGCTAAAGGGGTGATTTAATAACAGTTTTCAATTATGTGAATGGCTCTGCATAGGGGCCTATGACCAGCTGTTCGATCCCTCCACTGAGGACAGAACAAGAAGAAACAGGCTTAAGCAGCATGAAGGATTTAGGCTGTAACTCACACGGAAGAATTTCCTGATGCTGAACGTTGTTAAGGCATTAGTGTGAATTACCAAGGGAAGCTGTAGAATGTTCTCCTCTTTCAAAATACTATAGATTCTCTGGTGCTTAAAGGTTGGAAATTCTCTAGTTTCTTTCCAGCTCCTAAGATGTGAGATCCATCATTTTGGCTCTTTTAAAACTGCACGCCTGTGCCAACTGACAGCACTGAAGACAAGATATGGGGATTCACATTCTCCTTCTGTTTCAATCTTTCATTTTTTACGACAAGCCATTCTGTATCCTAGTGGTATATTCCCTCTCCTTTTGTCTGGCAATAAAGAAGGCAGCCATTAAATACCAGGCAAGCTTCTATAAAGATCTAACAGAACTAAAACTAAAATTCAACTAAATTACATTTTGATCATTCTAGAAAAAATACATAGGGATAGATGGAAACAGTGGCAAGTCGTTGACGTGCAAAAAATAATAAAACTAACTATGATGGTATGCAATAGATTGAGATAATCCTCGTAGGTGCTTTCCATTTTGACATACATATAAGGCTGCAGATATATTCTTCTGTCCATGTTGACAGTGACTCTGGCCTCACTCCTAAATGCCATGTAAGCAAAATCTCTTAACAAGGCTATTTAGCCTCTGGTCTTGCTTTATTTTGTTTTGGTTTTGATTATGTTTTGGCAATGCCTCCTTTTTCCTTGCCCATGGCATGCATACACAAACAGCAAAGATATCTGAGTTCATTCCATTGTGATAGCCACAGTTTGGACATATCTTGGGTTTCTTTTTCTGTTGGTCCTCATCCATCAGAGCTATCCAAAGCATGGAGGTTACAGGAAGGAATCAGTTGTCATTACTGGTGCTCTGTTACAGCACACTGGAAGGTGGCTTTTATACAAATGTAACAAAGTACAAAGATAGTTAAAGAAATCTCAATATCTGGGATTTCCAGCAAAGGGATTACTTATCAATATGGCAAATGAAAAGTACACTAAATAGCAAGTTTGGAGTTAGGGAACCTGCTGAGGTACCAAAGGCCCAACTGGCTTCCAGGTTGTTGTTGTTAGGTGCCGTCGAGTCGAGGCGGACTCATAGCGACCCTATGTACAGCAGATCGAAACACTTGCTGATTCTGTGCCAGGCAAACGATCTTATTTATGTTTAAGCCCATTGTTGCAGACACTGTGTCAATCCATCTGGTGGAGGGTTTTCCTCTTTTGCGTTGACCTGCCACTCTTCCAAACATGATGTCCTTCTCCAGGGATTGTTCTCTCCTGACTATGTCTGAAATAGGAGGTTGACCTAAATATCTATTTTTATCTCATGATAACAATGTCAATTCATAGATATAGAAGAAATGCAAGTGGAAGATTTCTGAGCTAGCCCCACATTCCAGCCACCAAAAACATATACATCAGACTTTCAAGGCAAGGGAACTAGCATTTCAACTGTAATGTTTATGAAAACCATGGTAATACTTAACAAATCAAAATAATTCACATACAGAGAAGTAAATGTTCCACAGTAAATTGTGCGCAGTTATTCTCAGATGATAACAAGGAACTAACTTCTTGGAAACAAACAATATTTGACTATAGCTCCTTAGTTTTTTTCTTAAACTGAAAGTTATTTAAAGTCAGGAATTACATTTCTGGACCTGCTGGAAAGGTTTGATGAATTGAATTGTGGGAAGAATGAAGCTGCAATGTGATCATAATGAATAAAGGAAGGATTATAAAACTGAAATGAAGTTACAATGAAAAAAAAAACAAAAAATTACCTAGTCATCCCCAAGAGCCAAATATTAAACTTAAAAAGATTGTCTAAGGAATAAAAGATAAAATATGCACATTCTGAAATTGCCGAACATTTACTTTTAAACAATTTAACATAAACGTCTCTTTTCTGGTTTGTCTGTGACAGTATCACACACAAAAGGCTAAGAGATAACATTCAGCTTTAGAAGGTATGTTTATAATGATCTGGCTTAAAACGTTGTTGTTGTTGTTAGGTACAGTGGAGTCTTGACAGACTCATAGTGATCCTCATAGGGTTTTCAATGGCTGATTGTTTCAGGATTGCCTCCGGAGTGGGTTGCCACGTCCTTCTCCCGTTTTTTGTGGTGCTGGGAATCGAACTAAGGACCTTAGAGACAACAGAGTGGCGCTCTACCAACTGAGCTAAATCCCAGCCCCACACTTAAAACATAAGAATATGTAAAACTCAAATTATAGGGCTTGAAAGGAAAGTCACAGGCAGGTAAGCCATTTCTATGTTAGTAGTTCTCAACCAAGGATGACACTGTATGCCAGATGATACCAGACAATGTCTAGAGGTATTTTTGGTACCACAACTTTGAGATGGGAGGAATTCTACTGGCATCTAGTAGACAGAAGCCAGGGTCCTGATGAACATCCCATTATACTCAGGTCAGGTGCCCCCAAAAAGGAATTAAGAATTATGCTGGCCAAAGTATCAATAGCACCAAGATTTGGAACCCCTGCCCTAATGTTAACATCTTACATAACCATGGTTCATGTGTGAGAACTAAGAAACAAACACGTTTCATCACCAGTGAATGAACTGCAGACTTGCCTGGGAGCCCCACAGGGCACCCAGCAGGCAGGCAGCTATCTTCTATAAGACAGAATCTGGGAAGCTATGATGGTCCTGTTTAACTGCTGCCTCAGAGAGAAATGTCACGCTGGTTCACAAATTGTGCGTAGAGAGAACAAAAAGGACTGAAAAATAAAAGGCCCCAAACCAGAGTGACAAGGAAACATGCTAAAATTGTAGACTCTGATATGACATCAAGTTGCTTCTCGAATAGGCAACTCTGCAGCGTATTTCAGGTAAATGGTAGCAGAAATTTATTCATTTAATCAAGGCAAATAATTATCCCAAGCAAGGTAAGGCAAATGAGCTAGTATAAAAATATATTTGTATGCACACGTGAGTGTAGGTTTTAATTTTATTTAGTAGAGTTTCCGCCCATTCAGAGGAAAATAATCAACAAACATACAAATACTGAATATATACATATGCATGAATAGAATTTCCAAACATTCTTATTGACAGAAAAGGATCAATTTATGGAAAACACTAGGGAAAACCCCTAGATTTCTAAAAAGGTTAATCTCTCCTCAGCCATTTTCATTTGCTATTTTCACTAGTAAGGTGTTCCTTCCATAGATGCAAATAATGATTTCAACATCACTGCCACTGGAAACAGGTAACGGCATGAATAGCTGACAACTCAACTTTCCTGGCCAGGTTTGAAAAAGCCCGAGTATTTGGAAAGATTTGCTGACTTTAAATTGATTAAAACTGTTCTGTGGATTTCAGTCTGTACACAAAGATTTAAAGCTACAAGGAGAATGGCTACGCAGGGTCAGACAGTATAAGACAAGCAGTTCCTGACTGTTCCCTGAGCTGTTATTACAATTTCTTTAACAACCTCTAAATCTACCAAGGGCATCTGTGGAATATTTTACATAAGAGAGAAGCCTACACTAGCATCAAACATAAAAGGCGGAACAAGAACAAGTTGTAAAGAATATTAATGACTCTTCTTCCAAACAATCCCAATTTTTATGAAAATCAAATGAGTGATAAAAAAAACTCTATAAAACTATGCAAAACCTGCATGTAACAAATAAAACAGAAGGAAGGTGACATTTTTATCCTCCTGGACACAGATACTTGTGTTTTACTTTTGAGTCACTGAGAAAACCAGCGTAGGGACACAAGGGATCGTTTATTTGAGGCTCCACAAAATGTTTTCTCACATCTTGCTCTTAGTGTATGCTACTTCTGTTCAGAGAACAGTCGGTCTCATGTGAAAGGATGCATTCTTTGTACGAGACTGTTTCCTGTATCTTATAGCTCTGTTATAAGAATTATTACTCAGAAGATCAAGTAAGACTTTCCTGATAATGGTCAAGCTTTGAAGTGCAGTAATCCACTGTCCTTTCTGCCTTTATAACATTTAGCATATAATCAAAGAAATTTGGAGGAAAGTAACCCTTGAGATAATCTGTTTTAACTTTATGTTACAGAAGAGACAAGACCCAAAGAGGTTAAGGAAGTAGCGCAAGATTAGCTGTTATTGTAATACTAAAATATCAATGCTTTAAGTAATATTAAAAAGAGAAGACAAAAGTGATTTCCTATGTGAACATGCAGGCTGATCTCTAAAATCTTTTGAATGCTTTGAGTCCTTAATTTGTTTGAGAGTCCTGGAATCTATGATATATAAGCAAGTCTTAAGATAACACTCATGTATTAAATCTTAAACAGAGTTGTATACTGACCTAGGGCTGGGATTTAGCTCAGTTGGTAGAGCGCTGCACTGCAGTCTCTGAGGACACAAGTTCAATTCCCAGCACTGCAAAAATGGGAGAAGGGCCTGGCAATCTACTCCCAAGGCAATCCTGAAACAGTCAGCCATTGAAAACCCTATGAGCGCCACTATGAGTCGGGTACCGACTCGATGGCACCCAACAACAACAACAATACTGACCTAAGAGCTATGTAGAGAGAAATTTGGGGATTCAAATGAATACCCTCAAAACACTGTGATACATGTATACTCCCTCTGATTGAGTTTCCCTCCTTTTTATGACATTATATGTTCTTCATACCATTTGATGCTATGGCATATGTGAGCTACATAGACTGCCAAGTGTAGGTCAACATATATTGAAGTAGCAAAAAGAAAAAAAACCTGAGTTTCTCAATCCTCATTGACACATAGTTTACATTATATGTTTTGATTGTATCAAGTTGTTCCTCCCACAAAAGAGTTGATGGATATGGAAATGTATTTTTTAGACATATATTCATGTTCCTATGGGAAGAAAGGACTGTCAATTCCATGCACTGCCATTTTAAACAATGGCATAGCAAAAATAGTATCCAAAGGTGGTTCAGACAGGAGAAATATCATCCTGTGTACATTCTAAAACACCTTGGATGCTCAGAGTAGTACTCAAGAAAAGATACAGGAGAAATGGGAGCTCCTCTTCACAGACACAAACCAGCTACTGCAGTCAGAATAATAAAGATTAGTGTGAATAATAAATGCATAAAGAATGGTAGAATGAGAAAATCAGTAATATGCCACCACCTATATAATAACAGAATTAGAAAAGGATCACTAATGGATGCTCAACCTAGCTCTTGATGAGAATCCAACTTGCATCCAATTCTAATCCACATCTGATTTTTCAGCCCTCTAAAATTGTTGAAAGGGTGTAGATTAGATGCAAGAATGTACAGGACATGGAGAGAGAAGGGAAGAAAGGAAGGGTATACAAGGAAAAAAGGTAACCACAGGCTATATAGATACATAGGAATGTGGGTGTTCATTATATTATTCTTTCAACTCTTCTTTATGTGTGAAATGTTTCCAAATAGAATGCTACCTATGAATCATTGTTCCTCCCATGTCATTCCTTCATGGGTGGGGAATTGGGAGGCAAGGCAGAAGGATGGGTAAGAGGGACTTTAGGAACTACAAAAAAAGAAGAGGAAATGGGATTAATATCAACGGTGTAACATGTGAAAAGTTCCTCTGGACTGGTTTACTCAAAAAAAAAAAACTAACCCAAAACTGACTTCCTCTCTATCTTTTCCATGGTTCCAAAAGCCTCCCCTTGAACATTCTGCCTAGATGTGCTTTTCTGAGACCCTAAATGTGAATCTCCAGCCATGAAAATGAATTTGCGAGTCCCCACATCTACAGAATTTTTTTCTTGTCTGAAGTAGGGATTGAGAAGTCAAGAGTTCTCTTCATTAAATGAAAAGTAAATGGCTTCCCATAACTGCTGTCTTGGGTAGAAATCAAGTGTTTTATTTAAAGTTCTGAAGGCAATTAGTGGGTTGGAGGCCAGCAGTCAGTGCTCTAAATATTAATCAGGATTCTGAATCACCCATTAAAGATAAAATCAGCCCAAACAATAACACATGGTGATTATCCATTCTTCATTTACATGTTCAAGGATAACTGTCCTGACTTCAGGCTCTCCACTCCGACTGACTAGAAAAACCAATTAACACTCTGGCCCTAGGTAACACTAGCACAAGTGTAAATCTACGCAAACCTCTATGCATACTCAATGTTATTATTTTTGTTATGGAGTCCTTATTTAATTGAAAGGTTTTATGTATATAAAGTAAAGTACCTATCTGTCTAGAGATACCATGGAGTGTACTTTCTCAGGTATAGAGCAGGTTACCTTATGCAAAAGTGTAAAATATAAAGTTAACTTTTCCACTACTGTCTTACAATTATTTAAAATCCAATTCAGGGAAAAGGAAAAAAAATCACAGGAACAAAAAGCAGAGCTGATTACAATGAAGCTTGAGAAGATTTTAGGGGTGATAGAAATGTTCTGTGTCTTGGTTGTTGCAGTGGTGGTGATGTGACTGTATGTATTTGTCTAAACTTGTAGAAGTGAACAACAGTAAATTTTACTGTGTGTAAATAAAATGTAGTTTTTTTTAAAAGGCAAGAGAAAAAGGTTATTTTTTATATATTTTATCAAATGCAAGCAAAACCAAAATCCCCAGCTGTTAAATGAAGAAATCAAGACATGCTAAAGACCTTGGATAAACAGATAAGAAAACCTCAGAAAGTTCTGCACTTCCTCTCATCTTAAATAACCTTTGTAGGAAGAATGTTCCATTAAAACAATCCAGTGATAAATATGGGAAAAAATGAAGATGGTAAATGTCGAACTCATATTTCCTTGCTTCCATGAATTTTAGGGGTAAGTTTCATTGTAAACTAATATTAACAGTGAACTGACAAATGAGAGTCCAGAATATTCATCCAAATAAAAGCATGCCTGTCAAAATATACATACATATATATATATATATATATATATTATTTTTTCCATTAGCACCTCTACTTCAACTTTTGTAGGAAAGAAAAGGGAAGAAAAGTATGTAGGTAGATGGACTATATTCATGACAATGAAGTGCCCCTTCCTTCCTTCCTTCCTTCCTGCAGTGCTGGGGATCAAATCCAGGGCTTCATACATGTTAGGCAAGCACCCTAAAACTAAGCTATAACCCCAGCCCAATGAAGTGCTACTTTAGAAGGCTGAAGAAGGGAAACATACCCTTTTCCTTAACAAGTTAGTGCATGAATGAAACATGTTTCAAGTAGAACACAAACCTATCTTTAATATACTTGTGAAGAAAATACCCACTGCTCCACATTGAGAAGTTAACCAAGTAAACCACAACAAATGAAATAGATAATCATGAAGCTAAACCTTATAATTTTAAGCTTATAATTATTAAAAAAATAGCAGGAACTAGAAACCAATAGTCAACTCAAAATAATGTGACTAACACTTTGAAAAATGTTTTTTCCTAAAAATCGTAGGATTTTTAGCTGCCCAATAGGAGCTAAGAGAAGTGTCTCAGCTTTCCCAAACAGCTGACCTTTCTGGAAGGCAATTCTGAATTAAACTATTAGGTCACCTTCAATTCTGGCAAAGGTTACCTCCACGATATCAAGTTGTCGTAATTCTTAGTAACTAATAAGTATTCATGAGTCCAAAAAGGGTATAGAAAGAATGTCTATGGAATCCAAAGGAAGTTTCAGAAAAGTGGAGTTTTAGGATTTAAGGGCTGAAAATACAGAATGTTATCCATGGACCTGGGGAATGCTGTCTAACCAATTTAAAAGTTTCCTGGTATGTCGTCTTAACATTTGTAGAGAAATATAATCTCAACAACCTCAAACTGAACCCACAGATGTTCTGTTGTACGTAAAGGGAATTGTTAACCTTGGCAAAATATTCTCATGTTACAATACATTATAGATAATCATAGCTAGTACTCAGTGGGCACCTCTTAGATACCCATAACTCTAAGCACCTTGCCTCTGTTGGTTCATTTAATCCTCATAACAACTCAGGAAGGTTAAGAAATATGCCCTTAATCACACATCTAGCCAACAATAGAGCTGGAATTTAGACCCAGATTGTCAGCCTTCAGGGCCTGAATACTTAACTGCTCTGTGACTCACTACACCAGATATTCTGGAATGATTTATTCATATATGATATACACACATACACACACATATATTTGTTCTCAACAGTTGAGGTTGTAATTTATTCTCATTTCCATATCATTCTATATTATAGATGATACTCATTTTGTCATATGAATAGAAAAATTCAGAAGACAGATGAAAAAGCTACATATTCATTTTGAATGCATGAATACAGCAAGAGGCAGCAAACAGATGTAGAATAAACAGATTTTGACACTCTAGCTCCTGTAGGTGAAGCATATTGAATATAAAGTTGGTATACTCAGTTCTGTCGATAATAAAGTCCTTAAAGTGTTTACAGAGGAAAATACTACAAAGACTATCATGATAAAAGTGGGGAGTACTTCTCAGGGCATTGCCAAATACCATTTACAGAGACATGACTCTTTTTCTGAAGTCACTTTTTTCCCACCGAAAAGTATTATTTGGTTTTATTTGAAAACAGACTATACAACTGCAACTAGAATTATTTTAAAGAAAGGCATTGGGGGGTCGGTGTGTTCCAGAGAAAGGGTATTCATTTATTTATGGCATCCTATTACAACCTGAAATTCATAGAAGGGATCACATTAACACTTTATCGGTTCAGTCTAGTAGCTGACCTGGTTAAAGCCATGACTTGGCATAATTGCATGATGTAGAACCCTGCATCTTTCAGCCTCTTTTTCTCATTTGAAAAGGGAGAGATATAAGCAACCCCAAAAGTTCCTTCAGGAAGTCTGTGTGATTCACTGCTAGGGCAAGCTTAGCCTTATTAAGGTCACAAAGATCAATCTACTCTCTTAAAGGCACTGTTGCCACAGAATATGAAAGAGGAACAACCTGATCATGCATTAATTGGAGCTATATTTCTAAAACAAACTAGGTTCAAAACTTTACTCCTACTACTACCAAAATGAGTCAATTCCCCAGTGAATGTGTTAACTGCAATATGCTACTATTGCACAAATATATCCTTTGTCTCATTTAGTACCAACAAACACATTACTGTCAAAGCTGTAAATTTATCTTGAATATTCCTTTTTAATATCCATTGATATGACTTCATGTCCTGGCTTAAAGGGTAATTCCTGAGGGACCTATACTGATTTTTAGATGGGCAAAATTTTTATTTGGACTTGATGGGCAATTTCCTTTTCTTATTTCTAAGTGGTTAGTGGGGATGGATATCGACTGAAAGAACCTTTAACAGGTCATCCCAAGAGCACGGTATATGAAAACACACCTGTTCCTGCTCTAAGAAGGCCCTTGTCTCAGTCAGAAGATTCAATACCTTTCTAACTGTATCAATTTGAAAAAAAGCAGCGCTGGGCGCAGTGGCGCACGCCTGTAATCCCAGCAGCTCAGGAGGCAGAGGCGGGAGGATCGCAAGTTCCAGACCAGAGGCAGTCTGGGTAATTTAGCAAGACCTTGTCTCAAAAAAGTAAAAATAAATAAAAAAATAAAGGTGCTGAACCTAGGGTCTTGCCAATGCCTCGCAAGTGCTCTACCACTGAGCTGCATTTCCAGTCCTTTTTTAATGTTTGTATCTTGAGACAGCGCCTTGCTAAATTATACTGGTTGCCTCTGGCCTTGAACCTGTGGTCCTCCTGCCTCTGCCCTGAAGTCAACTTATGAGATGCAAGCAATGCATCTGTAGAAGAAACAAGTACTTCACTGTTGTCCCTCCGAGCCGGTAGAAATAACAGCCTTTCAGTGCAAACTTGCTGAAGGAGCCAGCCCGGTCTGTTCTCAAGGTCTTACCCTTTAAACGGAGGACAGAGGGTGTTTTCACTGCTGTTATCTTTCCCTACGGCAAACAGTGGATTTTCATGCCCGTTGCACAATGAAAGGCAAGGTGACCGCCAGAGCACCTGGCTGAGGAAAAGCACACCAGGGCCAGGGCGTGGATTCTGAAGGAAGCATTCACAATGGAGCCATTCAATCTGGCCGCAAATTATTACAGGTGGAGAAGCTCCCCAAATCTAAGCCTATCTTGCTCTCTCTTACTACAGACATCAAATACGCCAATATTTCAAACTTATTCCTCTTACTCCCAACTTTTACTGTCTCTTCTATGTCCCCTGTTTTGCTATGGCATATCTTATTCTACCCAGGACCTAGAAGAAATGTCTTTTTCTTTCTTTCTTTTCATCTCAGGAGGCAGCAGCATCAGAAACTACACATTTGGGAATGAAAGGCAAACTTGGGGGTGAGCACACTGAATTATGAATCAAACTGCTCCATTAGCTGAGGGATTTTAAGGGACAGATAAATTGTTCAAACAACAATCAAAACAAAACCCTCCAAATCCTGCTTATTCTACTCTCCTCAAAGGATTGGTGAAGATTAAATGAGAGAATACTTGTGAAAAAAGACCAAGTTTTCTATGTGGCAACAGTAGTGATATTATTTATAATCACGGTAAATGCAAATAGTAGGTAGTAGCTGCTTGATGGTAGTGAAAGTAATGCTTCACAGTAGTGGTTATGGAACCCGATTAGGAAAAATCTGAGGGCTAAACAGAGAAATTATGATTTGCTTAGTGGACAAGAAATATAAGTGGAGATTGTTTGCAGATGGTTTCATATAGTAAATACTGTTCCCAAAAAACCAGTAAGAGGGCAATAAGACCAAAGAAAGGGGGTGCAGTGTGGTACGGAGGCTTCTTAGGAAAACAGTGCAATCATTCCTGTGATATGCATTCCTGTCATCAGTGTAAGAGTAACAATAGAAAGGAATCAAAGGAAAGAGGTCTCCAAAAAGAAAGAAAGAAAAAAAAACAGGACTTTTAAACTTTTTAAAATCATAGATGTTCAAAGAAGAAAGTTCAGGAAACACATAAGCGTAGAGATGAAATCAAAAGCCACCTGTTGGCCGGGCACGGTGGTGCACGCCTGTAATCCCAGTGGCTCAGGAGGCAGAGGCAGGAGGATCGCAAGTTCAAGACCAGAAGCAGTCTGTGTAATTTAGCGAGACTCGGTCTCAAAAGAGTTAAAGAAAAAAAAAAAAAAAGGGCTGGGGGTGCAGCTCAGTGGTCCTGCACTTGCAGAGCATGCAGGCACGAGGCCCTGGGTTCAACCACCAGTACCGCAAAAAAAAAAAAAAAAAAAAAAAGAAAGGAAAGAAAAGAAAAGAAAAAGCCACCTGTTACCACTGTTCATCTCTTGGCCAATGTCTCGCCAGTCTCACAAGAGACATTTTCAAGAGCTCAGAGACTGGCTAGCCAGAAAGCATTCAAACAGTATGTGTGACAGATTGAGTTCAAATGCTGACCTTGAGAAGAGAGTGCTGCCATTACAGACACAGGGAAGCAAGGAAGCAGGAACCACGTGGTTAGAAAAGGAGGAAGCATCCAGCAAAATGCCGTGACAGGCAGAGGTGGAACAGACTGCCTTCCCCATAAGGGTGTAACACCAGGGAAAACAGCTTCTGTTCAGAGGTCCCTTACCCTAACAACCAAATACAAGAAAGGCAGAAGCTACGGTAAGGGTGGCCACGGCTACCTGATGAGGCAGTACAGAGGGCTGTCAGGTTGCCAAGGCTCCCAGACATCCCTAAATAAAGACCAGTTTTCTCTGCAGCAGGAATCATCATTGAATAGAGACGGCTGTCAACAATTTTTTGTTCTGACTCTTACCCCCAACTCCAGACACAACACCCACACACATGTACATATACATATGTCCGGACGCGTGTGTGTGTTTCACAACTAGAACTCAAAAAGCAATTTGAATATGACTAAAAGAAAAACAAAAATCAGAGGAAAAACTCACATCACTGCAAGTTGTCATATAATTGTCCTTAAAGCAAAATGAATCTCTCTTACTTGTGGCCATTAACATTCATTATATGAAAGTTACCTATATGTACATTCTGGAGTAGAAATATTAATATAGCAACTTGTAAAAAATTTACATAATGATAGTCGATTAGCATTTTGGAAGGAGTGGGTATGAGGTGAAAAATGCATTTATTTCTCTAAATCTGTTTTAAATTTACAGCTAATTTGCCACCATTTTGGCAAAATAATCCAAACAGTATATCTCACTCTATATTAAGTGGGCTTATTTTGTGTGCAGTCAATTTGCCCAATTAACTATTAAGTAAATACTCAAACTGCTTTAAACATCTAAATATTCACAGGGCTCTGCCTAGAAGGCTGCCTATAGTTTCATCCTAGTTTATGGTAAAAGGCTTTAGGTCTAACCCAGGTAGCTCTATAGCTAGTTCTATCTCGTAAATCTTAGCCATTGTTAATGGGATTAGAATGGATTAAGAAACCTCATATAAGAAAAACAGCTTATAGTATTAAATAAAAGCATAGGAACACTGCAAATGATGTGGTCCTGCAAACATTTTACTCCATTAATGTCGATGGTATTACACTTAGAATCAATTTTTAAAGAAAAACCATCTGGTGATATGTATCAAAAGCCACAAAATATTATATCCTTTAGTCTGGTCATCATACTCCTGGGGAATTTAAGGAAAAAACTTCAAAGAAAAGAACAAAATGCACAAAGATGTTCACTGTATCATTATCCACCTTATCCAAAATAGAAACAACCTAAATGCCCATCAGTGGAGTGCTCCGGCATTGGGAAGAAGAGTGGGGTGGGGAGGGAAGGGAGGGCAGAGAAAAGGCAATGGGGCAGGGTAAGACAAAGAATCAACAAGGCTACAAGGGTGGTAGTGTGTTGATATAGAGGGTATGGCTCAGTGGTGGAATGCTTGCCTAGCTTGCTTGAAGCCCTGGGTTCCATCCCTAGCACTGTCCCACCCAAAAAAACAACCACATGGACAGTCACCATGGAGGTCTTAGAACAGTAGGGCAATGTCAAAGCTATGAAGAAGTTGTGGTGGTGGTGGTGGTGGTTGTTTTAATCATACTGTGTTACCTACTATCAGCCATTGGAAAGGAGGCTATCATGACAGAATTGGAAGAAAAACTGAGACTAAGAGATTTGCCCACAAGAGTTATTTTCTTCTTTATAAAGGATTTCTGTGGTCAAAAATTTATTTTCCTCCTCAGTGAACCATTTCAGCCTCCCTTCTCTCCCAGCACCTTAGAAACAGTGAGGTCCCTGTTACAGACGGCAACTTCTTTGCCTTCCTGTGCATTTTTTTCTCTCCTCAACCCCACAATACCAGAACCCACTTCCTAGAAAGGTTTTAATATTCCAAATCCTGTATCTACAGCCTTCAGAAGATCTAATGTGAAAAACTCAACTTCAGCAAAGGTTTATAAAATCAACTTCTAAAATACAAATGAATAGAGATGTTACTTAAGAAGGTGAATAACTTACAAATTGGAAACAGCTCCTAACACTCGGTTCAATGTTACTGCCCCCAAAGGAGGCAACTTCACCCAACTGTCTTGGGATTTGGATAGAATCATGCAGAAGGAGGCCCAGCCTACGCTGGTCACAAAATCCTGTTGAACTTGCCACTTGCTTGAAAAGGTCTACAAAAGGAAGGAGAGAAATACGACAATCAAAACAACATGAAGTAGACACAAGCGGAACCTAAAGTCCAGGTCAATTGCAGTATCAATTCTCAGGAGTAGCCAATTTCCCCACAGGGAGGGCTTACTTGTGATTTATGATTTATATCGACTAGGTTAATCATCACAATGTATATGCAAAGTATGACAATTTTTAAATAAATTATAGCACAGCAGGAAATGCAAGTTTACATGTAATCTTAACACCTGAATTGTTCCTAAGGCAGGATCTTTTGGGAAATATTACATATGCATACACTATCATAAAAGTTTTAGCATTAAGGCCATACAACTGGCCAAAAGCACCATCTCCTGTGAGCATCTGAGGTTAAAAATGTAGCAAAGTTGGGACTTCTTTATGGAGTCACAAAATCACACAGCTTCTAGTACATCATATATATGTTCACACGGGATACTACGCTAGTTTGTAATTAGCTCATATCATGTTACACTGTCATTGATTCAATGTGTTTAGGATTTAATAAGTTTGTCTTTTGGTTGTTGTTGTTGTACTGTTTGAGACAGAGTCTCCCCATGTAACACAGGCTGATCTCGAAATCACAGTCCTCTTGCCTCAGCATCCAGAGTGCTAGGATTACAGGCATTTCTCACTACTCCCAGCTCAAGTCATATCTCATATTCATCTAGAAGTTGCCAATAAAAAACAAATGCAAGAAAGTTTTTTGTACCCATTGTTGTTGTTGTTAGGTGCCATCGAGTCAGTATCCGACTCATAGCGACCCTCTATACAACAGGGGAAACACTATTGTCAGTGCTTCTCTGCTGTTCATAGGGTTTTCAATGGCAGATTGATTTTTGGGAGGGGGTTGCCAGGTCCTTCTCCCAAGCCTACAGCTTGTGGTGTTCCCAGGTGGTCTCCCATCCAGGTACTAACCAGGCCCGACCCTGCTTAGCTTCCGAGATCTGACGGGATCGGATGCCACGGGGCTACAGCTGCAGGCTTTGTACCCATAAGCACACTTTAAGCTTGAAGAAATTAAATATTTTAACAAAATATCTGAGATGATAACAAGAAAATTGCAACTGCATGCACAGATTTTTGCCATCTCTCCAAAACACACACATAGATATTTTTACAAAGTTATGAACTATTTTTAAATACCTCTTGTTGAAGTTAATACTTTTGTTTTATCAACCACAAAACATGTTCCCTGTTAGTAATTATCTGAAGCAGAAGCTCAGAACTCCCTTAACCATTCAATTGAGTATTTATAATGTGCTGGTACTATGCCATTGATGAGGTTAGATTAGAAACTTGCAGGGTTCTGTGGTGCAAGCCTGTAATTTCAGCCACTTGGGAATGAGGCTATTCAGGAAGCTGAAGCAGGAGGATTCTGATTTTGAGGCTGGAGGTCGCCTGCACAACTTAGTGAGATCCTGTCTCAAAATAAAAATAAAAAAGGGGCTGAGAGTACAGCTCAATGGTAGAATACTTGCCTAGTGTGTGTGAGGCCCTGGGCTCAACTCCTCAGAACTGGAGAAGAAGGGCTGGGCACGGTGGCGCACGCCTGTAATCCCAGTGGCTTGGGAGGCGGAGGCAGGAGGATCGCAAGTTCAAGACCAGAGGCAGTCTGTGTAACTTAGGGAGACCATGTCTCAAAAAAAGTAAAGAAAATGGGCTGGGAGAGCAGCTCAGTGGTCCAGCACTTGCAGAGCATGCAAGCACAAGGCCCTGGGTTTAACCCCCAGTACCACCAAAAAAAAAAAAAAAAAAAAAAAAAAAAAAAAAAAAAAAAAAAAAAAAAAAAAAAAAAAAAAAAAAAAAAAAAAAAAAGAAAGAACTGGAGAAGAAGGAAAAGGAAAGAAACTCATAGTTGGATACAGTGTCCCAAATATGGGAAGCTGAGGCAGGAGGACCACCTGAGCTCAGGAGCTTTGAGTTCAGCCTGAGCAACATTGCAAGACCCCATCTCTCTCTCTTTTTAAAGCTAATGAGTAATAAGTAACTACAATATATAAGGGCTGGGATTTAGCTCAGTTGGTAGAGCACTGCACTGCAGTCTCTGAGGTCCTGAATTCAAGTCCCAGCACCACAAAAATGGGAGAAGGACCTGGCAATCCACTCCCAGAGCAATCCCAAAACAGCCATTGAAAACCCTATGAGGGTCGCTATGAGTCGGATACCGACTCTACGGCAGCTAACAACAACAACAACAACAACAACAAAACAACAATATATAAACAAGGAAAGCTCACAGAAATACTATTTTATCCAAAATAATTTTTAAAGGATTAGCAAAAGATGGTTTTTTTATTTGTTTGGGAGTGGGTGTGTTCTTTAGGATAAGAAAATTCAACGAGAACCTCCATAAAGGTGAGAGCTGAAATGGTTTGTGTGTTTTGTGGCTCACTCCTAGAAGAGAAATGGGCAATAGGACATAGAGTAGCTTTGGAGGAATTCAATCTCTTTTGTCTCCTGTCTGTCTTTAAGCTCAGTACATCTTATCTATGTGTGGCTGGGCCTTAGGGGACAAGAGAGAAGACAAGATAGGCTGGATTTGTTTAATGTTCCTCCTGAAAAGATTTCTTATAAACATTTAAAGGGAAAAAGCACATACAGTCCTTTACAATTGGAATGGATGGTCATTTGGTCCTCCACACCATCAGTCCTATAGCATTTGCTTTTCATTTAGACTTCCACTTTTCCAGAAGAACACAATAGGTAATCAAAGGGAAATTCTGTATTTACCCTTTAAGAAACAGCAAGCTATCCATCTCTCAAATAATAAAATGCTAGTCACATCATGGAATTAGATGTGCCAGTACAACTTGCAGTAAGATGATTATAAAATAAATAATGTTTCTTGTACATGAATGCCAGATAGTATTCATTAAACAAGAATCCAAAGACGAGGCAAATGCAGGGATTAAACCTTCACATTTATTTTTCTGACTTACACAAAGGGGTTAGAAAATCAGACTTTATCCCCTAGGAACATGTGTTTTATTCAGACACAGTCAATGTAACGTAAAATAATACTTGGACTGGAGAAGCTAATCCTTGTTCTCTATTTAAATACCTGCAATTTAATGTTTGACAGGGAACAGCATAACCCAAATTTTATGACACTCTAAAAGCAGTTCTACATCTTACATGAGAAACCTGCTGTCCAATAAGAACAGTATATCATTTCCCAACTAGAACTAAGGTAATTAGCCAACATCAATAAAAGAATACAGAGTCAATATACATGACTTACATCTGTACTTGTCTTCCAAATGTGCTTTACACAGAGAAATGATGCCAGTTTTAAAAGACAGGACACGGATCCTCCCTGTTCGTCCCCTATTATGAAGAAACAAACCAGAAAATAATCATTGGCACGCCACTGGAGGGCAAAACTTCTAGTTAGGAACAAAAGGTCCCATATATGAGAATTCTATAGACCACTGTCTTATAAAGATCATTAAGGACTTTTCTCAGTTATCTATTTGGCTCATGACCTAGAATGCAATAGAAATAGACTAATGAATCTTTACCACATTTCCAATTCTTAGAAACCCTTACTTGGATTGTTAGAATATTTCTACATAAAATAGGAAAAATATTCTTCAGTTCACCTGTGGAGAACCACCTTGGGTTAAATGGGTAATTGGACGAATTATCACCAGGCACCAAGCTATTTTGGCTACTGTAGTGAACTACCTACTTTGCTTATTAAAGTCAAAAAATTACCAGCAAATAAGTGCCTTCTTCAATACTCCCAGATTTTCATCAAATTGCCCAGTATTAAGAACATTAATGACTTTAGGTCACATGACACATAATGTAAAATATGAACATTTATATCCAAAAAAGACAGTGTATTAGAGAGCATCCAAATATATGCTCTATAGAGAAATCTGTTAGTAACCTCTAGCTGTAACAGTGTTCTACGGGAGAAGGTTGTGGCAGTCCACTCCTGTGAGCAATCCTAAAACAATCAACCACTGAAAATTCTATCAGAGTCACTATGAGTCACATCCAACTCCAGGGCACCTAACATCAATATAGCAATGTTCTAATATATCTATGCTTTCACTTTATATACAGAAAGCTGAAGATTTTCTCATCCTTTTCCCTCTTAAGAATAGGCAAATCAAAGTTTAAAAAAGCTTTAAATAGTAACTTAGGTCTTCAAAGAGTTAAAATTATCCCCAAATAATTTTCAGGCATGTAGAATGGAAGTTATATATTCAGAAGCTATCCACATGTCATCTACAAATAAAATGTTGTCTAAATATATTTGAGGAAAGATCTGAATACAAACCCTTATGAAAACAAATGTAAATGTAATCAACAGTTAAAATCTAACATGTTCAAGGACTTGGTAGATAATTATGATAAATTCAATAGCCAGGTGGTCCTGAAGCTTAAAAAGCAATGCTTTATCAAAATAACAAAGAAAACCATATAAATTTTAATGAAGGAGGTAGTAGAAGTCTCCAACAAAGGCAAAAGGCAAAGTGGTTGATATGTAATTCCTTTCAGTAAAACCTTCCCAGATTTCCAAATGGGAATATGTTCTTATTGGTGTGTGAAATGAAGCATGTAATAATTTTGAGGTCTGAGAAGAAGTCAGTGAAAATCAAGACCAATTCCTTCTGCTTCCCTCCTCAATTGTCTTCATTAAGCTCAAGACAACAATTAGAACTGGAGCTATCTCGAGTGTGTAATCCAAAGGAAGTAAACAACTGCTCTCTAAGAGAAAGTGATGAACGGATGTGCAGAAATGATACTTTGTAAAAACTTATTGAAACACAAAACAAATCCAGCCCCCAAATATCTTCCTCAGCTTGAGGGGCTGAGTTTGCTGTATTAAGGGCCTACGTTAACTTTATTTGGCTCATCAATTCAAAATCTGCAAAATTGTCCTACATATCAGCTAACACAGTTCTAAGACAATTCTGGAGACAGGTGTGGCAGCATCTCTGGGAGCACCAGTCACTCTTGCCAGTGCAAAGAACTACCCCCAAAGTAGAGGTTGTTGTTGTTAGGTGCCGTCGAGTCGGTATCCAACTCATAGCGACCCTCATAGGGTTCTCAATGGCTGACTGTTTCCGGATTGCCTTCGGAGTGGATTGCCAGGTCCTTCTCCCATTTTTGTGGTGCTGGGAATTGAACTCAGGACCTCAGAGACTGCAGCGCAGCGCTCTACCAACTGAGCTAAATCCCAGCCCAAAGTAGAGGTAGGAATTCCAAAATGCACAGCTGAGAGAGGGAAAGAGCTATGGTACACGTTGCCTTATTCTGCTCTCTGAAAAATGAATATCTCAAGATTTTATTTGTTTTCTAATCTCAGAGTAATCTTCATTCTAGGTCGTACCTCCTAGCTTATCAAAATATTTCTCACGTCATATAAATGCAGAAATGATTCATCACCGAGCCAACAGGTCCACAGCTTCTGAGGCCCTATTATAATGCTAATTACACTGTCACCGTTCTGTAAACCAGGTCTCCAGTGACATAGCACGAAAACAACTTTTCATACATACGTATCATAAACATTCAGCAGCCAGTTGAGACACATATCCACACAGAGAGGGACGTTGACCAAATTGTTGTGCTCTTGCTCCAGGCGATCATAAATAGTAGTCAAACAATTAATGATCTGAAGGATATCCATGGGCTGGTCATTTTGCTTGAGGTTGTGCTGGTCCAAGGCATCGCATGTGGCTGACAGGCTCAAGAGATCCACTGCAAAAACACAGAAAATCACAAATGACTGAAAGCATAAAATGCTCCTTTCACTATTCTTCCTTTTGCTTTGAGAATCCTAGGTGAATTGTCTCCCACCCTTTAGTAAACACCAAACCTGAACTCCATCCTCTTTTAAACATATCTGTTTTCATCCCTCAGGTGTCACCAGTGTTCAGGATCTGAAGTTGTTCTCAAATCTCATTGAACAAAGATGTGGGCAAAGAGATAGTTCCCTTCTCTAGAGTATTGGGGGTTATTTGAGAGTTAAGGTGACCCCTATCTGTTCTACGTGAACAGTCATTCCACCTGAACAAGAAGAAAAATGTTATAGCAGAGATTTTAAGAGACTGACAATACGTTCTTGTATTAGTAATAGAGGAAGTCAGTTAGATTAATCTGTACGGTTAAGGTTGTATAAACTCGACTTCTAGCTGCGAATTTATAATCATTAAGCATTTTTCTCCTTGAAATAGCAGACACGTCGGCATCTCTCTGCTGCCTTAACATCAGGTTAAAAAAATAATCAACTTCAATAAAATTTTCTATAGGCAAACAGAAGTAACTGCATAATCTATCTAGCTTTCATTTATTTCTCCTTTTGTCTTCAAACTGTATTTCACAATTACTTTTCAAGTCCTCTAAGAACACTGTAAAGCTAGGGGAGGGAGGACTCCCTTGATCTAAGACAGTATTTAATCATATGCTGAAAGACAAAAATTTAGCAAAAGTGAAACTTCGACCTTGCTTGACATCAGCAAATCATAAGTTTTATTTCTAAGTGTCATGAAAAGATGCTTTTTTTCTAAAGCCAATTTATTAGCCAAATTGGAAATGTAACAACCTTGCTTTTATATCACCTTAAAAATGTAGGCTGTGGTCAGAATTCTCAGTCCTTTGAGACCAGGGCTTTAAATCCAAGAAAAACTCAGTTCTGGTTAGGGTGAGGGCTCAATATATTAAAATTTAGAAGGTTCAGGTTTAAATCCTATGTGTAGGTAGCAGGCCTTCAAATAAAACCTGAACTCAAACCCTGAACCAATACAGGTTCAAGCATTTTTAAAATTAAAATTTAAAACAAATTTTCTGAACCCAAACCTGAACCCAAACCCAATAAAAAACTAGTTTCAGGTTCAGCTTTTGGTGTTTTTTTTTTTTTTTTTTTTTTT
>VMDO01010196.1:6859-47744 GCA_007922755.1 Pedetes capensis | reverse complement strand
CTACAATTACACATGCAACTTCAGACAAACATAAGTCATTCTAGTCAGTAACTGCTTTCCTAATAACAAAGGAATGCAAGCTGGGTGCTATGGCGCATGCCATAATCCTGGTGACTTGATGTTGAGGCAGGACAATCTCAGATTCAGGGCCAGAGACAACTTATACAACTTAGCAAGACCCTGTTTCAAGAAAATGTTTTAAACGGGGCTGGAGGTGCAGTTCAGTGGTGGAGAACTTGTCTAGTGTGTGTGAGGCCCTGGGTTCAACCCCAGTACTGAAAATAAAAAAAAAAGAAGAAATGCAAATTTAAGGCTATAACATATTTTACTAGTTACTTGTGGCTAGTTCTCATTAAATACTTAAAAAAGGAATAATGATTAACATCTATGTAAGTTAATACCTATATAAGGCATGTTTTTCTCTTCTCAAAAGGAAGATAGAAAACTCTAGAGTTTCCCTGGAAGCATGAAGGACACGTAATGGCAGAAGTAAGAGGTATTTTTCTTGTTTTTCACACTCACCTCCAGCCCCATGAGTAAAAAAACTGTGTGTGCCCAGGAACCAGTTTCTCTAAAATTACGTGGGTCGTTTCTACGTAAGGAAAGGCCTACCTAGCTGGCTAGCTATGAAGTGCTAGGGATGGAATCCAGGGTCTTACACATAGTGGGCAAGCACTCTACCACTGAACTACACCCTCAGTCTCTTCTGTTTTCAAATATAGTCATGGACTGCTTAATGATGGGGACCCATTATGAGAAAGCCATGATTAGGCAATTTCTTC
Organism: Pedetes capensis; assembly: GCA_007922755.1. Lineage (NCBI taxonomy): Eukaryota > Metazoa > Chordata > Mammalia > Rodentia > Pedetidae > Pedetes > Pedetes capensis. The sequence continues at coordinate 46,962 of VMDO01010196.1, read as the reverse complement.
ATTGTGTGAACATCATACGGTATACTTAAACAAATTAAGATGGCTACAGTATCACCAGGTGGTAAAATCTTATAGGACCACAGTTATATATGGTCAGTCATTGACCCCAACATCAACCATTATGCAGTGCATGACTGCACTCTAAGATAAAGAAACCGTCTCTTTTCTTGGAAGCTGAGACTGTTTCAACTTGCAGATAGGTATAGAACTTGGGAAATGGATTTGAGAAGGAGTCAGGTTGGAAAAAGAAGAATAAAAAAAAATAACAATGCAAGTAGGTAGGCAGGAGGCTAGATGGAGGACAAGGCCGAATAAGAGCTGCATGGGAGACTGGAGAAAGGCACGGGGACAAAAGACTTGAAACTTTCTTTCTTCTGTATACTTGACTTCCTCAGAGGGTAAATTTTCAAGTGTACATTGTGAGAACATTTAGAAATGCTGCACATCAGTTCAATTATTGGAAGAGAGAAATGAGTTTCTTCCACATACCAAAATTCCCAACAGGCTTCTTTATATATTAAAGGAAGATATGGGTAGTTTGAAGCTATTCTACTTTCTTTTTTTGTAACTTGGCTTTATTGTTGTTGTTAGGTGCCCTCAAGTTGGGTCTGACTCATAGCAACCTTGCCTTTCATAGAAAAGGTCCAGGTAATTTTAGTGAAACTGGTCCATGGGAACACAGAGTTTTAGTCATGGAGCTGGAGGTGGGTGTGAAAAACAAGAAAAATATACCTCTTACTTCCACCATCAGATATCCTTCATGCTTCCAGGGAAACTCAAGAGTTTTCTATCTTCTTTTTGGAAAGAGAAAAATGCCTGATTTTTTCAGGATTGTTTTGGGGAGTGGTTGGCCACATCCTTCTCCCATTTTTGTGGTTCTGGGGATTGAACCTGGGACTTCAGATAGTGTGGAGCAGCACTCTACCAACTGAGCTAAACCCCAGCTCCAATTCTGCTTTCGATCCAAGGACATAGGAAGTGAGAAATTCTAGCCTTGCTTTTTTATGAAGTCTAATGTACCCATGCGATAGACACAGAAAGCAAAATTGCATGCATTTCATTTTACTGGCTCTACTCTTATCTCCGCAAAGGTGAATGGGTAACCCACAGAACAGAAAATTTGGATTATAAATAGCTCCAGAGGGGAGCAAGGCAATTGCTCTGAAATAACAGGAGCAGAAGATGACACCAGAGAGAAATACTGTGCAGTGTGCTCTGCTAAAACCAGATGTGGTTAAACACAAGAATGATCTATCACAAAAGATTGAAGAACACATTTCCCCAAACAAACATATCAAACAGAATTTCCCTTTTGTGGAATAATTTTTAAAAGGCTTCTATTTAGGTATATATAGCCCATGCAATAGACTTGGAGAAAAGTGAGAAAATCGATAGGGACAATTTAATTGCCACATAGACATACACTTATTGTTCAAAACTGGCATTTTACAGAATACATGGAGATTCTTCTTGGCGAAACTTTCAACATAATGATTAGCTTTTCTCAAAGTCTCAGTAAGGAACCAAGAGACAGTTTTGTGAAACTATTCTTTTTCTAAAAGCTAGAAATTTCTGTTAGAAATATATTATATATATATACATATATATAAATATATAAAATCTCCTATATATAGATTTATATCCCTTCATGTATTCACTATGGGAGAAGGATGTGGGAATACATTCCCAAAGCAATCTCGAAACAATCAGCCACTGAAAATACTATGAGGGTCGCTATGATTCGGACCCAACTTGATGGCACACAACCAGCATCATCACCATGTATTCACTAACAGGTATGTATTTAAAGCTATATAAAAACCTAAATATTCTAGAATGTCCACACTTTAAAAAATGTTTGAATGGAAGTGGATGCTACATGCTTTGATGTCACTGAGGAATAGGACCATGTGGTGGTGTCTCTTATTCCTGAAGGCTGTGGGGGTGAGAAAGTGTGTTGTTGTTGTTAGGTGCCATTGAGTCAGTTTTGACTCATAGCTATCTTATGTACAACAGAAAGAAACACTCCCTGACACTATGACATGCCCAGCACTATGTCAGTGCTTCTCTGCTAGTCATAGGGTGTTTGATGGTGCTTGTTTTGGGATTACTTCTGGAGTGAATCAGTACATCCTTCTCTCGTTTTTGTGGTACTGGGGATTGAACTCTGGGCCTCAGAGAGTGCAAAGCAGCACTCTACCAACTGAGCTAAATCCCAGCCTCGAAAGGATGTAGACAGGACAGAAATGAATAGCCACCAAGGATCTTCTTTGCTATACAAAAACAGCAGGCAATGAGTGGTGAGGGAAGCACAGGGATCCCACTGATGGTTCCTAAGGCTCTGGTTGTACCTAATGATCCTCTCAGTTTTCTAGGATCATTTAAGCAATGAAAAGAAGTGATTTACCATGTTGATGTGTAACCATGGGTTATAGGTTATCACCACTGTTTACTGCTAACAGCAACAATGACCATTTTTTGTCTGGTCTCTGTGAGACCCATGAATGCCACAGGGTTTGGGGCTACTTACATAGGAAGAATATGCCCAGGTCACCAGCAGGATACAGGAAACCCTAGCTAAAACTCCAATTTGTGTACCTAGGTTTCCAGAGTATTCGGTCCTCACAGCAGTGGTTCTTGATCCAAGAGACAAAATGCATCTTGGAGAAAGGACAAATGGAGCTTGCACCTGACCTCTCTGGACCCTTCATTGTGAGTACCCTGTGGCTGTGATGTATATCCTAGTTTCAGTGTTGTTGGTAGGCAATATCCTATTTCGGAATGAACTATAGATTTGTATGCTTGTCATTTGGGTTCTGGGAGTCCTCTTTACCAACGGAATTGTCTAACTGCCACCATTAATGCAGTTAGTGTCGTAAGTGACATTGTTTACACGACTCCCAACTGAATCTTAGCTAAAAACATGACTAAGGCATTATTTAGAAAGAAGAAAGATAATTCTAATCGATGAAAATGGACTGCTGATGCTGGTTGCCAAGCCACCCTTGGTTTGGAGTAGCACAGGCTTTGAGGTTGGTTACCAATTATATAACTTTTTAGTGGAATCTGGGATTGATAGAATCTTCCTCTAAGAAACTAAGAAAATGGATTAGAAAGGAGTTGCAAAGTGATGGCAGGGCTGATAAAAATGCAATGCTTTGGACGCACTGTTGTTGCTGTTAGGTGCCATCAAGTCGGGTCCAACTCATAGTAATTCTATGTACAAAAGAAAGAAACACTCCCCGACACTGTGCCATTCTCCCACTACTGGCAGTGTTTCTCTGGTATTCATAGGGTTTCCAATAGCAGATTGTTTGGGGAGTGGGTTGCCAGGTCCATTAGCAAAAGCTAAAGGAAGAGCAGAATCTCCTTCAGGTGAGCTTCACCCTCTCTGGCCTGCAGGTGGCGGTCCAACCAAAGGAACTTGAGCAAGTATTACTTTTGACAAATGGGCTACACCTGTGACACCAAATATATTTCAAAAGATAATGTAAATAGGGAATTTATAGGTGTTCCCTACTTCACCTTTTTGGATCCTAGATCTAGTAATTCCTAGACTGGGCTACAATTGAGAGTGTGAAAGGCTGGTAAGATTTCAAAACAGGAAACTATGGCTATTGTTGTTGTTGTTGTTGTTGTTAGGTGCCGTGGAGTCGGTATCCGACTCATAGCGACCCTCAGAGGGTTTTCAATGGCTGAGTGCTTCGGGATTGCCTTAGGGAGTGGATTGCCAGGCCCTTCTCCCATTTTTGAGGTGCTGGGAATTGAACTCGGGGCCTCAGAGACTGCAGCGCAGCGCTCTACCCACTGAGCTAAATCCCAGCCCACTATGGCTATTAGTTGGAACTTAAGTGCAAGCATTCCACAGGAACCAATATAATGGATTATTCCTTCCCAGCACCTTGCCTATTTGGGGCTATCATAAATGTTTTGTTGCATAGAGGGCAGAATAGCCCAATTTCTCTGTACTGATCCAATCTGATCCCTTACCATTGTTGTTGTTGTTGTTAGGTGCCGTTGAGTCAGTATCCTACTCATAGTGACCCTCATAGGGTTTTCAATGGCTGACTGTTGCGGGATTGCCTTGGGAGTAGATTGCCAGGTCGCCCTTCTCCCATTTTTGTGGTGCTAGGAATTGAACTTAGGACCTCAGAGACTGCAGTGCAGTGCTCTATCGACTTAGCTAAATCCCAGCCCCCCTTACCATTAGGAATAGACTACAGGAAGAAATCTTGGTAGTTCTTATTTTCTGATTAGCTAAACATGGTCCAGCTCAGTAGCTGAATGCAAGCAGCATACTTTGTGTGTTTAGGCAGGAGGGTTTAGATTAAAAGAAATGGTAAAGGGCCATGCATGGTGATGCCCACCTATAATCCCAGCACTCAGGAGGCTGAGGCAGGAGGATTGCAAGCGTGAGGCCAAACTGGGCTACATAGTGAATTTAAGGCCAGGTAGTGAAACCCTGTCTTGAAAGAAAGAAAGAAAGAAAGAAAGAGAGAGAGAGAGAGAGAGAGAGAGAGGAAGAGAGAGAGAGAGAAAGGTAAAATTTTGCGAGGAAGAAAGCCACCCAGTCAGTAGGTGAATTATTAGTTTAACAGTACTCAGGGGTTGAATCCAAGGGCCTTGTGCATGCTTTGAAACCGCTATACCACTCACCTGCACTCTCTGCCCATTTTGTTTACCTTTTTAATTAGAGATAGGGTCTTACTAAATTCTGAAGGCTACCTCTGCCCTTAAATTTGTAATCCTCCTGCCTCTGCCTCCCTAGTCGCTGGGATTACAGGGGTGAGCCACTGTGCCTGGCTCCAAATAGTATTTTGAAAGAGGAAATCCAACAAAATGTTGCTGCCTATGAGAATACAATTCTTTGACTCACATGCTCTTTGTAGTGAAGGACTCAGCTAAAAACTCCTTCCTCTTTAAAGAGGCAAGAAATGATCAAGACAGTTGGCCAACCCATCAAACATAATGAATGAAGAGATGAAATTTCTGACTGTGACTATGACTGCATGGAGCAATATTAATGTGGGTATGTCTTTTGGGTCTTATTTCATAGGATATATTTGTTATTAAGCATCTGTGTTACAAAGAACTTCACAGGAATCTTTACCCAGTCAAATCTAGAGAACCATGCTTTACAACAATCTGAATGAACATTGTGTCCATTAATTATAACAATGAAGATTTAAGAAAAATGTTGGGTATATGACAAAAGGTTCATATGCTGTCTACCTCATCTATCATAATATCATATGTGAAAAAATAGCTTTCTCTCCCATGATTGTGTGAAAAGCCACAGTGGGTGAAAGAACAATTGGGACACTTTGATCATTAAGAAATAATTAAGTTTAATTTGGTGGACGGTGAATGGTTTGAATCTAAAATGTCCCCCAAAGGTTATATGTTTGATCTTTTGGTCCCAGTTGCTGCTGCTGTCTTGGGAGGCTATGGAACTTTGGGAGAGAGGATCTAGCTTTGTGGAAGTAGCTCACTGGGGGTGAATCTTTGGAAGTTTCATGCGGGCTCCCAGTTCTGGTAGCTCTTTGCTTCCTGACTGCCATGATGTGGAGTTTTGTGCCATAGGCCCTGCAACCATGCTTTCCTGCCTCTATGTACTGAGCTCCTCTAAATCATGAGTTTTCATAAGTTTGTTTCTGTCAGGTATTTTGCCACAGCAACACACAACCTAACACATGAGCCTACTTTCTTAAGATTGAAAAGTTAAGAATTTGATGTGGATGGTTATGGGAATTTCTATGGCATCCCAAACCACAGTCCATTTAGGAGTGCCTACATTCATATAGCCTGCAGCCATACCACTGTGGTATCCATTACTGTCAGATCTTGGAAGCTAAGCAGGGTCAGGCCTGGATAGGAGACAACCACAGAACACGAGGTGCTGTAAGCTTGGGAGAAGGACTCGGCAACCCACTCCCAAAAAACAATCAGCCATTAAAAACCCTATGAGTAGCAGAGAAGCACTAACAATACTGTTTTGCCTGTTGTACCTAGTGTCACTGAATCAGACACCAATTCAATGGCACCCAACAACAACAACAACCATTCATATGATTTTAGCCTAGAAGACAAGATTTGTGTCTCAAATTTATTTCCTGGTTATATTAATGTTAGTTCAGAACAGCAAAAACATGTCCGGAGGGTAAAAGGCACTGAACCACCTGAAATAAAAGAAACTTAGGAAAATTAGGAGCCAGGAGAGGAATACCTGGCTGGCTACAATTTACTTTGAATGAGAAAAGATAAAATGATGACCAAGACTTCCTAGAGCAAGAATGCTTTGAGAGGCTCCAGCTCCAGGAGGAAGGATAAGGATGGCAAGCTGCCTAGAATAACTAGAAAACTGGATCAATGATTACAAGAATGGAACCTACCAGGTGCTCTTTAAAATCTCAGCATATGACTGAGAGCCAACCATTCTTTCCCTAGTGTGTAACTCAGGGACATTGGACAAATTTTAAACAGGACTAAGGTATTTCCCTTGGGAGATAAATGGGTCTTATTATAGGCCCCCTGTGATGGTTAATCTTCATTGTCACTGTGACTGGATTTAGAATCACCTAAGATAACTACAACAAAGGATATTAATGAGACATACCTCTGAGTGTGGCTGTGAGGGCATTTCCAGAGAGAATTAACTTAGGGGGAAAGACCCACCCTGAACCTGGGTAGTACCATCCCTTGGGAAGGCTGAGAGAGAATAAAAGGGAAAAAAGGAGAACTCCAATGAAGCACCAGATTTCCCCTTCTCTCTGCTTCCAGTCCAGCATGAAGAAGGTCTTCTGCCATATGCTTCCACTGCCATGATATTTTGTCCAAGTGCATGGGGCCAAGTAACCATGGTCTGAACCCACTGACACTGTGAGCCAAAATAAATCTTTCCTCTTTTAAGTTGTTTCTGTCAGGTATTTCTGTCACAGCAACACAAAAAGTAACTAATACAACCTCTCTCTATGGGGCACCAATATTTGTCAAAGAACCTAAAGTGAGAAAATTAGTCTATGTCCTGAAGATGTTTTTAATTTTGACATAACAGAAAAGCAGCCTCTAACCTATGTGAAAAATAATACATACTATACAGAAAAAGTAGAGTTTTGTATGGGAGGGGCACAATAATTATAACCTTTATTGTGAGACACCCCCTGGCTATGGATCCACACCCTGCCTTTAATATTGTAGCCTTTTCTGGAAATAGACTACAGATGTGTAAGTCATGTTACTGTGGGCGCTGTGAGTCTTCTTTAGCAATAGAACCCTGTCTAATGCCTTCTTTAGCCACCTTTAATGCACTATCAAAAGGTGAGATCATTTTACCCAGAAGGCAGCACATTTTTCACTTGGTTTGTCATGGTAAAGGCGAGTTCCTAAGTTTTGACTTTCAACTCCAGGCTGTACTAAATGTCTATAATGTGTGTTTTAGTTGTTGAACGGAGGCAAATTATTCTCAATTTCTTGTTGTATGTGGAATATTTGTCACATTTATCAACTGTAATATATTTAGCCTTAAGGTTTGGGCTCTCTCCAACTATACCCCCCTACTAATAAACTAAATATACTTGTTTTGTTAAGGGCATTTTTACTTCAGCTCTTAAAAGTTGGCTATAGTTTTAATTTTAGAAGCCACACACTTACGGAATGTCATCAGAACCACAGAAGGCAAAAGAAAAAGCTTATATTATCTTCTTCAAAACTTTCACCAGGGTATAAGCCTTATGAACTAGCTTAACAATCCTTTTTACCAAGATATTCTCTTTGTCTCTGCTTTTCTATCAAATTTAACTTTCATTCACAATATGTTGAAAGACTCTATGGAGTCATGCAACATTAAACCAATTACAAACTGGAGACATTATAGGCCAATGGTGATGCTCTGGACTTAAGTAGCAAATTCTCAATAGTATATAAAATTGTGTTATTTGGTTTTCTGCAATATTGAAACTTGGATAGGGAAGTGAAAGAATTAGATCAAGTGCTTAATAGAGGTGGTAGTGCATATTTTCCAAGGCATCTATAATTCAGACTCTTCAATGGCACCAGGAAATCACTGAGATAAAATCATTAATTTCCATTTATGTACAAGTTTGTAGAATCAGACTTTGGTAGGAAAAGCTAACCAGGGCACGTTTTATTTGCCTATAACACAAACAAGAGCTCTTTATCATGGCTTTCCAGGCATAGAAATGACAAAAGACTGGAAGATAACTTTAAGCAAATACAAATCTAAGAGGAAATTCTTAAATCACCTATTGAAAAGTTACTAAGTAATTGGACCACACATGTTTTCAATAATAAAAGTACTGGAAGAACTCTTCTCTTGATATTCTTAGTGGGCACATCACCACCCCCATATTCCTGAGAATTTAGTACCTATCTTAGATAAATACACCCTTATTTTCCTATCCTTGAGTTTTTTTTTTTTTAAATATGGGAAACATTATATTATACTCTGAAAGGAAATGCTGAGAATTTCAAATCTGTTTAAAAGTGAAAATTCAAAGAAATCATTCTACATTCAGAGCTTAACTTTATTACAAGGTTATCATCTTGAATGGTCAACGTTTCTTACAATATCAAATTCTACATTTTCTCCATGCTTATCAGAAATTTTAACACAAATTAAAATTATAACCAGTAAAACACATACGTGAATAGAATTCTTTTTCAACAGGAAAACTAAAAAGTGCCTAAACCTAGGGTTACAAAGAATATTATGGAAAGAGACAGTTATCTGAAGATATAATAGACATTTCCATCTAGTCTATTTTTGAGTTTTTTCACAGTATAACCTGGAACTGGTGGCTATCTCTTTTGAACTGTTAGGGTCTTATAGGAATACTCTATAGCACTTTATAACAACCAATTTATAATTCCCCTTTTATCAAAGGAATGTAGTACTATGGGTTAAGGCAGGGTAAAAAAGAAAAAATGGCAGAATACTTTCTCCACACAGTCCCCTGATCCCACCCCACCCTAAACTACTTTGTGTCCACTATGGTACATTAACGGGTCTGTAAGGATATCCTAGGCCTGGGGAGACTTTTATAAACCACATAATCTTATCAGCTATATAGATAAAAAATGGTAACTTCAGGCTATAAGCTCTTAAAGAAACAAACGTCCAGTGACTTTCATTCATGCATTCGTTCTATGAAAATAGATTGAGCACTCTTCTGTTCCACTTCAAGGACATTTCCATGTCTGTGTAAGAACCATATACCAGCAACTCCTTAACTTTCCTATTGCAAGCCTGTAAAGATCTCCATTTCTGAATGGCCAAGGTTCACAGTTTTTCTGTCTTCCCCATTTCTGGATCTAGTTCTTGATGATTTCAGCATTGGTATGAGCGATATATGCATCACTATAGCCTCTCAGTTCTTCAACTTTCTATTTCATCTCCATGGAAGTTCACACTTAATCCACTTTGCCACCTACTCTAATGGTCCTATCCTAGAGCTAATCACCTGGAACTGTTCTGCCTTTGAAATAAGGATGAGTAATGCTTCTCTCTGACCATAACTTCTTGACTTTCAGTTCCTTTGCTACCTCTTCTTCTACCTTCCCTGAACACTTCATCTCTTGCTGCTACCTCCTAATGACAAGCTTCCACCTAAATTCATACTTTCTCCTACAAAACATGGAATTGACTGACAGCATTCTAACCATTCTTTTGCACAAATCCTCACATTACATGTCCAATTGTCAACTACTCTGGGATAGAAGCATTTGGCTTCTGACTGCTGCATGTAGCTACAGAAATACTGTACCCATGCAGAGTGGCACCGGCTGTTAAACACTCAACCAACTCTAGTTTCTAGAATTCTGGTTTTCAACTTAGCCCTCTCTCTTGTTCTCCACAAAGATAAGCCCAAACTCAACTTTCTCACCTTCCACTAGTAACTGCATCACGGGGACGCACGTCCAATTCCACAAAGAAAACAGATACTGTTAGATGGGTGTCCTATACCTTCATGCCACCGAGTTTCTTAGTTACCTAGACCTGCACAAATCCTTCCCTCTGCCCCACCTACTATAATGGAAGGAAGGTATCTCTTCCCTCTCTCAGGTTTTGGATTACCTGCCCATACCCTACATGTTCCTATAATCTCCTCTTGACTCAGTAATTTTAATATCACCTTTTCTTCTCCTCATATTCTTACCAATACACTTACGTATCTCATTAACTCCTCAGCCACCTTCCAACTGGCTATCACACCTCTTCCTCCTTAAAAAATTTCTCCACAAATGGTCCACATCAAACATTTCTACATTCTCACTTTTGATTCACTTTCAAGCTCACTGCACTACCTCCACCATACCTCCAAAATCTCTCCAAAGGGGCTGAGGATGTGACTCAGTGGTACAGTGCTTGCCTACCATGTCCAAGGGCCTGGGTTCAATCCCCAGCACCACCAAAAATAATGTGCAAACAATATAAAATCTCACCAAAGTTAATAAAGACTTCTCTTGATAGATCCAATGTGTATTGTATCCAACTTCAACCCGACGTCCCAGCAACATGTGACCCTAATAATAGCTTTCTTCTTTCTTCCCATGCAATGGCACTAAATCACCTCTTGGGATTTTCTTTCTCCCCTTCTGGCCATTCCTTTGCAGTCCTTTTTATAGATTGTTCATCCTTTGTTCCAAATAACTCCTCTTTTCTCCTTTTACACTCTCCCTGAGCCGTCTCATGCCCTCCATGGTTGATTATAAGCAGCATCTCCTTGCTGATGATTCCTAAGTTTTGCTTGTATACTTCCTCCTGAGTACCAGAGCTATCATATTCAACTCTGGCAGCAAAGTCTACCATTCATGGGGCAGCCCAAGCCAAGAACCCACGTGTCTTCTATGACTTCACTTTACCCACCACATTAAATAAATCACTAAGGTCTAGAAAATCCACCTCCTAAATATTTCTAAATGCTGTCCTCAACTTACCTCCATTCCTACTTTGTTAATTTGTGCCACCACATTGCTGGTTTAGATTTCTGCAACAGGTCTCTCTCCTGTCACTAGCACAACCCCTCAATCTGTGCTTTGTTTCACAGCCAGAATGATTTTCCTAAATGAAAATCTGATCATGTCATCCCCTTGCCAAAATCTCTTGAATGGCTCCCCACTGACCTCTAAATTCTTTAACTCGGGTTTGAAAAGCCTTTCACAATTGGCCTCCTGCTTCTCTCTGCAGCCTAATATTTCACAATAGCCCTCCTTGGAATTCTGTACTTTAGCCATACTGAAGTATTTTCAGTTCCTGAAACTGTTTCTTTGGGCTTGGGGACTCAGAACAGAGTCTTCCTTCCGACTAGAATAGTCTTCCTAGAGCGAGCTCTATTTACCCTTCTAGACTCAACCTAGCTTAGACATCACCTCTTAAAGCAAACCTTCTCTGTAACCTCACCTGACACAGCTAGATGTACACACAGTACACGTAGTACCCCAATTCTTCCACTGTCTCACAACTAAATACTTGACACTGAAATTGTCTCTTCACTTTTCCTTAGTGCTTCACCCTGAAAATTAGAGACAAAAGCACTAATAATAGTGCCAGGCATGACAGTGTCAGAGAGTGTTTTGTTCTGTTGTACACAGGGTTGCCATGAGTCAGACCAAACTCAGCACCTAACAACAACAACAACCACAACATCACTTTATTCTACTACCAATTGTGAACATTCTTGATGACCTTATATGTACATTTGTCTATGTCTCCAGATTTTATAGACACTCTGAGTATCCTTCATTAGATTGTAAATTCCTTCATGATAGGGATTGTGCCTGTTTCATGGGTCTATCATCAATGCATATAGAAACTCAAACAATACTATACCGTAATTCACTTTGCTGATAGCAAGCTTGCATAACACTTTGGGATTTTCCTATGGATGCATGATTTTTGAAACACAGAAAAACAATCCAGTCATCTTTTTTCCTCTATCACGGCATTCATCATAACACTAGCATTCAAAACAGTAAACTACACAAATCTGATAACTTGGTTTAGATAAGATAGTCATGACTTTCTAATACAAAATACACTTTGTAAAAAGAAGAAACAATAGGGGAGACAATATATAAGTTTCATAAACATAATTGTGGCTAATGATGCCATTCATTGGAAAATAAAAATTATCAATAGCTTGTCAATTTAGCATCAATAACTAAAGAAGACTCACTGGGATATTCTGAACAGAACAAAATAGTCTAGGTAGACATTAGGCCAAAGATCCTTTCAAGATTTAACTCCATGTTACAACAGGACTTCTGACAGCCATTTTACCTCTGCCCAAGTGCCTCTGTCCAAGTGCAAATACCCCCAATCTACTTTTTTTTTAAGCAGAGAAAAATTGTCAAGATCTTCTGTACTTACAGCAAAGGGCTTTCTGCAGTCTTCGGAGTTTCATGGCAGTCCTATAAGCTGAGAACCTGACATTATTCAGGTCAGCTGAAAAAAAGGGGGCAGAAACAAAGATCATTTGTTATTTCATCAGAAAATACAGACAAAAACTTCCAGTGTTTTGCCAACAACTAAAACCACCGGGAAAACAGGCTAGAATAAAAATCTTGTGCCTATGCTCCAAGCTTTGTGGGATGAAATTCTGTTGATTTGGGATTAAGAAAAAAAATTTCTTTTGCCCTGTGATAATCAGGAGAGCTATGCTCTGTGAAGGACTACCATGGTAGATAGAGCCTGCAAGGCATTCAGGTAGTCCTTTCTGTCCAAGACAGAAAAGGAGGATAGGCATTGTTTCTCTTTCTAGATTTTAACCTGGATCCCTGTAGTGAATCTTTGCTGTACATGATTTTAAAAAGCAAGGAATACATTACTGAAATAGCAGAAAGAACTTAGCAAACAATCAAGTAGCATTATTATAACTTTTATGGTTACAAAAGATATACAAGCTCATTGTGGAAAATGTAGAAATTAAAAGAAAATACAAAATTGAGTAAACAAATTATCAATAACCCTATAACTGAAAGATATGTACTATTAAAACCTTGAGAATTTTTTACATCCTGTGTGTGTGCATGCACACGTGCATTTGAAAATATAATTAGAACTAAAATAAACTATTTTTTTGACATAAAGTTGCATGCATTTATCATGTGCAACATGTTTTGAGGTATACGTATACATAATGGAATACCTGAATCTAGCTAATTAACATGGTTTACCTCAAATAGCTATTATTTTTGTGGTGGAACACTTAACATCCACTCTTAGCATTTTGAAGAATACAATACATCATCATTGGTTGTGGTGACCATACTTGAGAAACAGATTTCTTGAACTTCTTCCTGCTAACTGTAATTTTGTATTTTCTGACCAAGGACCACCTTTATATTCTAAAGTACAAATCTAATATGCAGCATAGAGTAACAACTCAACAATTTATTCTACTATTTTCTACAGTCACCTTTCCATGAAGCTCCAACTCAAGTCACCTAACAGGAAGCTATATTGAGATGATGCCCCTACTTGGATATGCCTAAGCCTGGGCTACATTTCTTTTCTAGTGTCACTGTGTATATGTTTTAGAAACCCAGCTCCAAAAAGCTCCTTGAAAATAAGAATCCTGTCACCTATTTCTGTGCTATATCCCAGCAACTTAATATGCAACTGCTCTCAGAAAAAGCAGGTCTAATATAGGTAGGGACTGAGTGACAGACTGAATGAATAAAAGAACAAAAGAAGGAAAGAAAACATAATGGCACATATGACTAACTGCCATAATCAAATGCCCCCCGGAAGACCAATTCTAACGGGGTATTAGGAAAGGGCAATAGTTTAATCTATATCTAAGTCACTTGGGTCAACATTATTAGCTTTTTGCCCTTTGTAGAAACCAAACATAAAAGCCTGAATTTAAGCTCAGGGGAAGAAACCAACATCTATAATTTAAACTATTCAGCATAAAAATTTTAAAAAGACTGGCAATACCAAATAATGGCAAGGCTAGGGAGCACCTGGAACTCTTTTATTTTATTTTTTTTTTTGATGGTACTGGGACCCAGGGCCTTTCACTTGCATCCTCTTCAAGTGCTGTACCACTGAGCTGCACCCTCAGCCCATTTTTTTTTACTTTTTTTGAGACAGGGTCTCGTTAAATTATGCAGGCTGCCTCTGGTATTGAACTTTTGATCCTCCTGCCTCCACCTTTCCAAGTTGCTGGGATTTCAGGCGTGTGCCACCACACCCAGCGGCACCTAGAACTCTTATACATTGTTTGTAGGAATGTAAAACAGCATAACTGTGGAAACTCAGTTTAGTAGTTTCTTATGAAATTAAACATACATCTGTCCTATAACCCCAATATCCTACTTGTAAATATTACACACACACAAATAAAATGTCCACAAAAAGTTTTAGACGCAAATGTCCACAGCAACTTTGTTCATAATAGCCCGAAACTGTAAACCAACCAACAAGGTAATGGATAAACAAATTTTGGTAGTCATACAATGATACTACCCTCCAATAAAAAGGAAAAAACTGGTTAGGTGCAGGGGTTCATGCCTATAATCACAGAGACTCAGGAGGTGAAGACAGGTGGATTGCGAGTTCAAGGCCAGATGCACCCAGCATAACATGGTGAGGCTCTGCTTCAAGACAAAAAAATAAAGAATGGGCTGGAGGTACAGCCCAGTGGTAGGTAGACCACTTGAAAAGTACATATGTGCAAGGCCCTGAGTTCAAGCCCCACAAGTGCTGCAAAAAAAAAAGAAAAAAGAAAAAGAAGAAGAAGGAGGAGGAAGAGAAGGAAAAAACAACTGCTGATAATGCAATATCATAAATCAATCTGAAAAACACTAAGCTGGGTATTCTGTCCTATGAAATTACATGTCAGACAAAACTCATCTAAAGGACAGATAGTAGCCTGGAGTGAGGTGAGAGTGAATAAGTCACCACAAAGTAACACTAAGGTATTTGCTGTTGCTGTTCTTAGGTGCTGTCAAGTCAGTATCTGACTCATAGCGACCCTCATAGGGTTTTCAATGGCTAACTGTTTCGGGATCGCCTTGGGAGTGGATTGCCAAGTCCTTCTCCCATTTTTGCAGTGCTGGGAATTGAACTCAGGACCTCAGAGACTGCAGCGCAGTGCTCTACCAACTGAGCTAAATCCCAGGGGGAGGTATTTGCTAGGTGATTAAAATACATATTTTAATTGGGGTGGTAGTCACATGAATACATACATTTATCAAAAGTCAAGCTGTAAACTTAAAATGGAAATCTTTTATGGTGTTTAAATTAAGCCTTAATAAAGTAAATTTTCAGAGTTAAAAAAAACCCTCACGTGGACAGTACAATATGATGTATGAGTGTGTTAGCTTAAACTACACTGCAGAGGCGGTCAGTTGTCTTAATCAGGAATGCACACTCCAGGGGTGGTTGGCTAGCAATTAATCAAAAAGCCTCACTCCAGAGGCGGCCACTGTAAGTGCTTCAGCTATATTTAGCTCCCATTACACCAGGGGTTTCATTAATTATCCTAATTAATGTGAGACGGGCCTGCATTAGTAATTTTAGTGGTTAGCAAAATATGAAGATTGTTGAAAAAGACTTAGAAACATTCTCTGCCTTTATATTAACAAGATTTAAGAGGAATCTAGCAAGTCCTACGTCTTTAGAAATGGTGCCCTAGAGTGGATTCCAAACTGTCTAGCCGTGGTTCAATGGATTCTTGGTTGCCTGAATCCAGTTAGATGACTGACAGGCTCCTTGCTGCGAGATGAGTGGTTCTCAAACTTGAGAGTACATTGGAATCCCCTAGAGGGCCAGATTAAAAATACAGCTTTCCCATGTCCCAATCCCAGATTTTCAGATTCAGTAGATCTGGGGGTGGCCTGAGAAGGTGCATTTCTAACAATTTTCCAGGTAATGCTACTGCTGTTCCAAGGATCACTCTTTGAGAACCACTGTGATAAAGGACTGTGCCCCATTGCTGAGAGTGACCCTCTCACATTGAGCACTCCAAAAGCCAGAGCTCTGATTTCACTGTCCCTTTGGTACAGGCTATAAAGGTTATTTTGTGCCCACTCACTAATAAACGTTCAAATTTGGCAGAGCTTATTCTGACATCTCCTTTCATTGTAACATGTTGTTGTTAGGTGGCGTCAAGTTGTGTCCGTCTCACAGAGACCCTCATAGGGTTTTCAGTGGCTGATTGTTTCAGGATTGCCTCTGAAATGGATTGCCATATCCTTCTCTCACTTTTGCAGTGCTGGGAATCGCAGGCAGGACCTCAGAGACCACAGAGCAGCACTCTACCAACTGAGCTAAATCCCAGCTTCATTATAACATGGTAGCCAAAAACTAGATAAGGAGACAGCCCTCTCCTCCCTTCTGATTATTTCATTTTCTGTCCCACAACAATCATGGTTCATCCTTTGACTCTTTTCCCCAGTCATCATCACTTACCTATTTGGGTGCTTTCCATCATCTTGTGGTAAGAGTAATCTTGTAACATTGATCCACAAAAAAATCAATTCCTGTCCTCCTCTTCAGATTGGTCTAATATCATTCACTAGTACAATCAGATTTTTCCTGTTCTAGCTAGCATGGAGTTCCTTCGTACTCATAATTTAATCCCTTAGCCTTTTTATAAAATAAGCAATTCAGGGGCACAGAAATGCACTTTCTGGTCACATACAGATCACTTTTCCCTTAACAACA
Source organism: Pedetes capensis (assembly GCA_007922755.1). NCBI lineage: Eukaryota > Metazoa > Chordata > Mammalia > Rodentia > Pedetidae > Pedetes > Pedetes capensis. Next base: position 30,269 of record VMDO01010196.1, on the reverse strand, counting down.
GCCTGCAGTGGTTTCCAAGAGAAGAGCCTCCAACCCTAAATTTCCTTTTATCCATTTACTTATATGAAAGTGTTGAGTGCAAGCTACATGCCAATCAAACATCTTGGTAGAAGATATTGGCACAAGGTTTCACTTCTTTTCCCTTTCTCTGTAATGTTCCTTTTCAACTACCTCTTAACTCCTTGGCATAGCTTCCTTCTTTCTTCCTTCTTTTATATAGCCAAGGCCCTCTACTATGACCCTATTTCCACTCCCCTTTCAATTTCCCTGCTTCTACTCAGAATTCAGAACAAATGGTCCAAATGAGGTCAGACACTCCATCCAACACTCAGTTTGTATCAAGAATTGGCAAATTCCAAAAGCTAGAGATCCAAGTGGGAGAGGCAAGGATGATCTGATTCGTTTAGGGTGTGGATCATGTGGAACAGAATCAGGAGACAAGCATCTGGAACATTGTGCCTCTAGCAGGGCACTCAGCTCCCTTAAAGAGATTCAAACTTTCCTCTCCTCCAAATCCTAATTATGACACATTCTGCCTCTAGTTAATCCTACCTGACACCCTTTCATCATACCTCTAATCCACTGGAAAGAACATGCCTTCTGCAGCCAGTTTTCTATGCACCATAGTCCAACCTGTACACAAACCGTGATTCAGGAATACCAGAAGAAAGCAGCAGAGCAAGTGGCTAGCTTCCAACACAATGCTATAGAAGCCGTACAAATTTATATTCAGGAATCATTAGCGAATTGCAACAGAGTTCTGTTCTAGTGCCTGAAAAGTCCTAAAAGACCATAAATGGCCCGTGTTGAGTCTGTGTGTGTGGCTAGGAATCTGCAGTGCCACTCCCACTTGCTTACAGTTAGAAGAGAGAAGTCTCTGCCCTGTGAAAGCTGTGTAGGATGCACACAGAAACCTCAAGATGTGATACAGCTGTGAACAATGTGGCGCTGTCCTGGGCTGAAGCTTGAGATGACTACATAGCTAAAATATGCATGCAGTTGAAGAGTGCTAAAGCTCCCTATTCCCAAAGCCACTGGAGGCCAGCCTCCACTTTCCCTGCCTTTCCAGAAAAATGATCCAAGTTGTAATGAGCTCACTAGCTCTCACATGCAGAACTCAAGAGGAGTGAGACTAACCAAGAAAGAGATTACACCATGTTGCCATGGTAGCTGGTAGAAAGCGCACTTCAAGGTAAAAATGCTGAACTATACATTCTTGTTCCTAACTCATATTATTTTATCAGGGGCTGGTTCTAGCCCAGAGATAGAGAAAACCTAGAAACTTAAGGAACAAGGGCAAATATCTGGCCATCTGCCTTTTCAAGTCAAATTACCAACTACTGAAGTGATGGCTCATTCACCTTTTATTTTGAGACACAAAACAAGTAACAGGCTATTTGTCCCATTGATTAGCCTATGAACTTCTCTTGACTCTGGTAAATATTTCTGTTTGACAGTTTTCACTTTCACTCTGGCAGGTGGTAGTGGAAAGTGTAAAATTCACCAGCAAAGAAGAATGACTGATCAAGTTCTGGTTACAAATCTACACATGTTGGATAGGGTCTTGCGAAAATAATGGAAAACAATTCAGTACCGTAAAGTCATGGGAAAATATAGAAGATATTAGAGAAAGAAAACATTAAGCCCCTTCATTTCAATTTCATAGCTTGGTTTCTGCCTTTTATTAACACTGCCAAAATCCTGCTATCTCTGCTAGAACTGAGGTCTAGAACTGAAAATAGGGAGTTCAGCTTTCTGGTGGCTTATAGAGACTGTATGGAAAGATCCAAAGTTTCATTATTCTTATGTATTAGTTAGAAATAAATTTAATGAGTGGAAAAAACTATACGGTTAAAGAGTATTCCAACTGATAAATCAGTGTTGTGGTCTTTCTCTTTTCCTACCAACTCTATTTCCCAGAAGAAATTTAAGCCAAATATCCCAGGTGATCATGAGTGAAAAATAAAATTGAGAGGAAGTATGATATTTTGGGCAGAATGCCAAATTCAGTGCTTAGCAGTCAATGTTCATTAAATTACCACTGCATGTCTATTTAAATAATTTTCCAACCTTTTCAAAGAAGCCAAAACAAAGCCATCTCCCCTCGAATCCCTCCTATTAACAGGAATGTGGCAGGCTTTAAAATATAATAATATATCACTGGCTCCTCAGTCCCCCTCTTCCTAGAATGTTCTAATGGATGCACCACATGACAAGCACTATTTTTGCCACCTCAAACTCACTAGAGTGGACAAGAACCACAGGTCTTAATGAGGTTGGAGATAAACTGAGTAATTTAAAGCAAATCTGGACTAAAAGCAAATTGAGCTAAGCTGTCTAGGCTTTAGAAGTTTAGAATTATTGGAAACTCTTGAAGAACAGACCAGGAATTCTGGAACCATACTTTAAAGAATTAGCAGAGAAGAGGAATGATAACCTATCATACTGGGCCTATAAGTTTTTAGATATATTTGAGGTCTTTTAAAATCTAAATTCACTAAAACCTCATTATCAACAGACAGCTTTACTTAAATGGGGAAAAAAACAAATGGATAAATAGAAAATATGCATTCACACTTGAACTACAAAAAGCCTAGTGTGTGAATTTATAATTACTGTCAAGTTGTTTCCAGATGTGAAATGGTATTACTTATTTACCACCAGTGATGTTATAAAGTTCTTCTAATAAAGTATGTAGCTGGGCACGAAATCTGGAAGTGTGAGAATTGAAGAAGAGGAAAAGGGGTTATAAACTGAAAAAACAAAAATTGGAATGTGCAACTGTGACATAAAAACTAGTACAAAATCCTGGCTGTGGGTTGTTCAAGGCCTTTCTGGCTCCCTCCTCTTGCTTGGCCTTCCTCAGCACAATCTCCCTACTTCTTAGCAACAATGTAATAGCAGAAGAGTTGAAATTCAAATGAGTTTTGCTCACTGTTAGCTGCTCTGGTAAAAGATTTGTTGAGAAAGCAGATTCTGTAAGAAATCGCCAATATAAAGTTTGGGGCGGGGGACTGTGCGTCTTAAGGACCATTCCTGGAGCCTGAGTAGATAAGGGAGTGCTGAGGTCACAATGGTACTGTTGTACCATGTGTCTGTTACTCAAGCTTCAAATCAGGAAGGAGCTGGGCTCTAATTACAAGAAAAAAAAAACACATTCACACATGTATATGTACATGCACTGACACACACACACTCCATATAAGAATAATTATGTGTAGATAGATGCATTTTTAAAAGCTATAAAGCAGTTTCCCATAAAGAGTCTTAATCATCAGTTACTTTAAAATAAACATTTTTATGTTTTACTTATTGTTGTCATTATTATTATTGGTTGGAGTTTTTTGAGACAGGATCTTGCTTTATAGCCCAGGCTGGCCTGAAACTCACAATCATCCTGGCTCCACCTCTCCATTGCTGGGATTACAGGTATGTGCCACCATGCTTGGCTATATTGTTTATTTTAATATCGTAATAAAAATAATTTTAAAATGACATCATTAGTATTAATTTGTAAGTCATTAATATTTTAAATATATGTAAAATAATACTTAGTATTTAACTTTTTAAAAATATTTAAAATAATACTAATTATTTTTAAAATGTCCCTTAGGCAAAACTGCTTTATAGTCTTTTATTTTATTTTATTTTACTTTATTTTTTAAGATAGAGTCTTGCTACATGGTCTAAGCTGGTATCAAACGCACCATCCTCCTGGCCCATCCTCCAGAGTGCTGGAATTACAGGTATGTGCCACCACACCCAGCCAGTTTGGATGTTGTATAACATTTTTAAAAAATTTATCTATCCATTATCCTTTTGTCTATCTTTTCAATAGTTATTGAGCATGTACTATGTGCCTGGAACCAGGTCAAGTACATGGAATGTACTTGGTCACCAAAATAGAACTCTGCCCTCATCAAGTCTGCAATCTGAAGAGGAAGACAGAGTAATCAAACATTCATGTGTACTGTGATAAAGGGGTGAAGGAAACACACAAGAAGTCATGAGACTGTGCACATAGGGAAACACAAAACAGGCTTCTCTGGAAAAAGGAAGCTGAAGCAAAGATGGAGGCTGTGGAAGTGAACAAGGTAGGAGTGGGCAGAGCACAGTAGTGTAACAGTTCAGCATGTGCAAAAATAGCTCTGAAGCAGAGAAGAGTGTGGGCCACTAGGAATCCTAAGAAAGCCAATGTTGCTAGAATCTCAGAGAGCAAGGAGGAAGAGTGGCCCCAGGTAAGGCCTGACAGGTGTGCAGGGGAAGCTCATGGCAAGGTGTTGGGCAGAGCATTAAGTATTATTAAGGATGTAAGGTCTTGGGGCTCTACTTAAACATAGCATAATGGACTAAAGAAAATGGGGAGGCAGGCAAGAAGAAAGGATAATGGGAGAAGAGAAAAATATATCACATATGTTGCTATTATGGCAAAATCAGGATGTACATATACAGATATACTCACAAAAAAGACATGCAAGTATAAAGGAGACCATTGGTGGGGAGGGAGATGATGGGGTAGGAGGGTCATGAGAGGGTAAGGTGGAAGTTAATATGAGCAATGTACAATGAAATGCATGTATGGCAATGACATAATGATACCCATTAAGTTGTACATTAAAAATTACTAATGAAAAAAGTTTTTAAAAAATATAGCATAGGGGACAGATGTATTTGCCTCTCATTATTCCTGAAACTGTACAAGGATGACAGAAGAGGAATGAAAAATGATATTTACCCAAAAAGACATTACCCAAAAAGAAAAAAGGCAGCAGATCAGACTTCACATATATTGGAAGCTTAGAAAATGATCTGGTGGTAACCAATTTAGGGGACTAGAGAAATCCCAAGTTAAATTAATAAAGCGTGGGGGATGTGGCAAGGAAATTGTGGCAGGGAATAGGAAGAGCTAACAAGAAGCATGACAACTTATGTCACCAAGAAATCTCAGAAATTCGTGGCTCCAGATTCCTCTGAACTACAGCTAAAAATATAGGGCATGGATATATAAGTCTTCAGAGCCCAAAACACCTTCTTTTCCAACCCATGCAACCAAGCACTGTAGCTACCTACTGTTTGGCCCTGACTAAAGGTTGGATGGTAAGCCAAGGAGAAGCTGCTGCGACAGACCTCAGTGTTACACCAGAGGCAATGATACTGAGGAGTGGGAGAAGGCAGGAAAAGCTGTGCCAAGTCAGCACCCCGAAAGAAGGTAAATCCTTAACTTCACTTCCTGCTCCTTGATACCATATTTAGTGGGCCATTTTCTCTTCTGTCAAATCATTTCAAAAATTCTTCCACCTAAGCACTGTATTATATTCCATCCTTGACTCCAGACAGAACTTGAACTTCAGCAAGGTATCTAGTCATAAAACTCATCCTCAATTTCTGGTCAACTTTATTTGTCATACCTGCCACCCTCAGCCCACACATGGTACAGAGGATGGAACCCAGGGCCTTGTGCATGCTAGGCAAGCACTCTGCCCTGTCGTCTGTCATTGTCTTCATGTCCTAATTCTAACCAAACCAAATCAACATGCTTTGCTTCTAACCTCCCTTTTTCTTTTTTCAGTATGGGATGTTGAACCCAGGGCTTGCTCATGCTAGGCAAGTGCTTTACCACTGAGCTGTGCCCCTAAATGCCCTTTTCTTATTTTTGTATTTTGAGACAGTCTTGCTAAACTGCACAGACTGCCTCTGCCCTTGAACTTGCAATCCTCCTGCCTCAGCCTAGGGAGTGGTACATCACCACACCCCACTTAGTCTCCTTTTTGACAAGTGACTCAGTCAAAAAGGCCACTCTCAATGTTGACAAGAATGACACTGTTCTCTTTCTTTGGCTCAGAGCCTTCAGTCACTGCTCTCCTGGTTTTCTCAATCCTAACATGCGTAACTTGCCTCCTTAAACAGCTCTCAGAACTACATGAGCTTATGAATTTAGCCCAGTCTCTTTCACCTCTATTTTGAACTTCTTAATTAACCAATCTTACTACTCTTCTTTCTATCAGTGAACACATCCCACATTCTGCAGGGCAGAGAAAGTTTAATTAAGTTTTACTCTGTATAACAAAGACATTGGAAATGACCAGTGTGACTTAATTTGTATACCTTTGTAAAGCTTTCCATGTAACCAAATTCACAGATCATGATTTTTTAAAAATTCTGTGCCCTAACACTTTTGGATTGTGCAAACATATGAGTGACACTATTTTAAATTCACCATCCTCTCTCACATTTGTGATAGGAGTTAGTAAGTTTCAGGCAAGTTCAGGGAAATAGGACGCGGAAATACAGAACCACTGAGGCAAAGTGGTCACCAAGCAACCAATTAGGTCACCTAAGTTTTGGTCAGGCTGGGATTTGGCTCAGTTGGTAGAGCACTGCATTGCAGTCTCTGAGGTCCCGAGTTCAATTCCCAGCACCGCAAAAATGGGAGAAGGACCTGGCAATCCACTCCCAAGGCAATCCTGTAACAGTCAGCCATTGAAAACCCTATGAGGGTCGCTATGAGTCGGATACCGACTTGATGGCACCTAACAACAACAACAACAAGTTTTGGTCAGACTGCATGAGTTTCATTGTACTAAGTCCCATTTTTCCAAGGAAACTGGTAGTGGCCTGGTCAATACTCAGCAGGTCACGTGCCATTCTTCTAAGAAAAACAAGTCCTATGACCTGGCCAGCAGTCAGCTAGCTAATCAATTTCTAGGCAGAAATTATAGGAGCAACTGCACTTTAACTCTATTGGGCCAACACACAGGTACCTCTTACCTGAAGACCAATCTGCTGAAGCCAGCTCAGGGAATCCAGCCCAAAGAAAAGGGCCATAAAAACCCCTGGACAACAGCCCCATCTTGTCTACCCAGTTTGGACCCCCTCCGTTCATACAGAGGCTTTATCTGTCCTCTTGATAAAATCTTCCCTGCTCTGGCTTGCCTTGGCTATGCATTTAGTCCTTGGGCCCCTGGACCCAAGGGCCCAGCACCCAGTACCTGAGGGGAAACTCTGGTCTCTGTTGGAGAATTTGTGGAAAACTTGCTTTAATGGTGAAAATAAACACCATTAAAGTTCCTCATCTGCTTTAACGTTAACCTTACTTTTCTCCCTTTCTAGTTTCTCGAGGTCCCAACTGAACTTTCCTAAATGCTAACATTCCTTCCTTGCCCTTACCTTCTCGGTTTACTTATTTCTACACCCTTATCTCCCACGATTTCAACATATGATCTTTCTCCCCAAACTCCAATCTCTTTCAACTACTTCTTGGGTAACCATAGACCAGAGGTCAGATGATAGCTAAATTTAGTTTGCAGATTTCTGTTTTTGACTGGTTGGCTGGTCTGGGCTTTCCTGACTATTTTTAAATTATTGAATGATTTCCCCTTAGTTAAAATCTGGTGATTTCCCCTTGGTTGTCTAGCTTCTCAGGAAGAACCTCAAGATCTGACAATAGGGGCCCACATTCTTGTATGACAATAGCCGCCCTTTAGTCCTAACAGAAGCTTTTCAGGTTGCCCCAGTTCCTATAGAGTCCCTTTTGGTCACTTAAATTTCTAGTTTATCCCCAGGAGGCATTTCTTTTTAGATTCTAATCTCAGCCAGAGCACTTGCCTATTTTCCCCAAAGTTTTACTCCTCCCTTCCAGTCACATTCTGTCTTTTTCAGGTCCAAGTCAAAGCTCTCACACTGGAGTCCCTCCAATAACTATGATCTGGCTTTCACTCAAATTACTCTATGGAAACAGTCGTTACAAGGTTTTCCAAAAACTTTCCAGCTATTAATTCTTTGGACTCCACCTTTTACTAATTCATTCAAACCAAATGAGTGTGCCACCAAAAATACTGCCTCTGCACATTTATGTTTCCAGTATAAGAACAGATGGGAAGACAGACAGACATCCATAGCATCCTGACAGTAGTTCATTAAGTGACAATTACTTATGCAATTTTCAATTAAAACATTTATTCATGTACCCATTATGGGTATATTAAGTTTGGAGGTTAAACACAGGGTTCTAAAATATTGGGGAAAACAAAAAAATATATTCACCTGCACAAAATCAGTACACATATCCAGATGTTTGTGAAAAGCGGGAATTTATAGTCAAGATTTATAGTGGGGGAAATGATAATGACAAATATCAGTGAGATGGAAAATTATCAAAAGGAAAAATTTGGGGTAAGGAAGGACTGTGGCTAGACTACTCTAACAGCATCAGACATCACTTGGGGGATAGTGAAGGATGAAGAAACTGATCGTATATTAAAGGTGATCAAATACTGAGAAATGGGGATTCTTGCTAAGTTGACTTATTAGCAAGATTCTTGCTAAAACTAGATTTTTTAAGGAAGTCCACAGATGGGCCTAGGAGAAGATTCAGAAGCCTCACTAAAGTTTGATGAAGCAAAGAATCTTTGTCATGAGAATGTTTATGTCCACACAAAAACATCTAATGTACATTGACTGTTATGTACTTTTATGCATGAAATGCAGAGGTAGTTTTCAGCACAATGTAGGCAGTATTCCAGGGAACATTTTTAAGGACAGTGGAATTGAAAATTTTCCACATAAGCCATGTTATTTATAAAACAGTGATTAATTTTTAGGCCCACAAAGACTTCTTTAAGGCAAGCTTACTACTGAATAGACAATAAATTAAATCTATAACAGCACTGACAAAAGTGACTGATATAACTAATTAGCAATAGCTTTATCTTTCATTCTTCAGGAAGAACAGATGAAAAAATGGAGACTTCTGAAGAGATTATTTAGGGTTAATGTGACCTTGGCATCTAGGGCAATAAATGGTAGTGCTGGATAATTGGCCTTTGAATAGAATTAGAATGTGAAAGGAACTTTCTTGCTTCTACTAGACTTAAGCTGTTGACAACACCAACTCTGATTTTTCTTCAAATAATTTCCCACTACAATGGGTCAATCACTAGAATTATCCTCTTGCTTATTCCTTAGGGGCTGAGGTGGGGCTTCTTTCTGGAAGTACATCTACCACAGATATCAAGACTATCCTAAGGAATAAAGGAATTGGAATAAAGGGAGAAAGAAGAATAAATCATCTAAAGAAAATGCTTATTAGTGGGGAGATGACTCAGGTATATTTAATTGCGCCACGTATTGTACATTAGTTGACTGAACATCCCTTTCCAAATTATTTTTCCCTGGCCTTTCTCTACTACCAAGGCTAGAGGATCTCAATTCCCCAATCCAGCCTGGGGCTGCTATGTAGACGGAGTTTTGGCCAATGCATGAGATAAGGGTTTCTAACCCAAAGTCAAAGAGACTCAAAGAGTGAATGTCCTTTCTCCTTCCTTTAGTCATCTGGAATCAAGAAGTCAAAGTCATTTGCTAGGTCTGGGGATGTAGCTCTGTGGTAGAGTGCTTGCCTAGCTTGGGCAAGGTCCTGGGGTCTACCCCAGAACTGCAAAAAAAAAGTCATTTCCTATAAATGGTGTAGGAGAACAAACAGAAGCTCACATCTCTGATAGCATCACAGAAATCTTCCAGAGCTCCCTACTGCCTGTCTCCAGAATTCCTGTTAGACCAAAGAGGAGGCATTACTCATTCTCTATGATCCTCCTTGGGGTAGAGAAAACAATCAGGAATAAGAAGAGTTTCGGTTCCAGGATTCCTTAGCTTGGCTACCAGGTGGTACCATTGTGGCAAATCAGCACAGCAGTTAATTAAATGTTTGAAACAATTTTATGATAGAAGGTTTATATGGATAAAGCATTCTTCTGAACATAAATAGATCTGCCAAATGTTTAACCTTTTTATTTTTTTCAGTGGTGGAGATGGAATATAGGGCCTCAAGCCCTTTAAGCAAGGGCTCCACCACTGAGATACACTACTAGCCCTTAGTGTTGCATTTTTGTTGTTGTTGGTTTGTTTTATTTTTGAGGCAAAGTCTTGCTATATAGCCAAGGCTAGCCTGGAACTCGCTATGTAGCCCAGGCTGGCTTCAACTCATGATCCTCCCATCCCAGCCTTCCCAGTGCCGGGATGACACATGTGCACCACCATGCCTATCTACCATTGGTTTTGAACAGAATGTTCACAAGTCTGATTCTGTCCACATGTATGGTAAGAATTAGAATTTTAAGATATATAAGTTATTTCTCTAGAAACTAATGTCGACCCATGTATGAACACTTGTAATTAATTTTTAATTCACTTTTTAACATGTTCATATACTTCATATACTTATCTCTTCATTAGAGCAAAATCTTCTTGAAACAATGTGGCATGTCTCCTCACTCATAGCTATTAAGATAAATGGTATTTTAAAAAATAGTTGTGGTAATTTTCAACTGTTCATACATTTTGAAACTTATTTATGTACTTTTTGGTGCTGAGAATTGAACCTAGGGTCTCACATGAGTTAAGCATGGGCTTTACCACTGAACTACACCCCCAGGCCTGAAACTCTAATAATTTTTTGATCTAACCTTTATCTGATAGTATATGTTTCAGGTTATGAATGAAAATGACTAGCATCCTCTGCCTGCCTTTCTCTATTTCTCTGGTTGCCAATACCCATACATATTCTTCTATATCCATCCCCTTCAATATCTTCATGAATAAAACGGATGCCAAATGAACATTAATGGAAATGTAATCTTAATTACGATGAAATAAGCAAATTTAACCATCTTGATAAAAATCTTATGCAATTTATCTGCCTTAGGCTGGTACTCAAACTATAATCTTATTAAGGAAAATAAATGGGGTTTTTGTTGTTGTTATTGTAGTTGTTATTGTTGTTGCGAGTTGGAAGAAGAAAATCTGTTGAATCTTTAAAGCATGAATAATTAGTACAAAATAGTACACAGTACAAGGTATTTAAGCACTAGGAACATAGTAAAATATGCTCATTACTGTGTTTTGTATACTCTAGTGGGGGAGGGAATAGGTGAAATGACTCAAACTACTCATGCTTCTAGAAGCCTAGGTGTGGTATTACACGTACAAAATTGAAGCCTGTGACAGAGAATAATGGTTTCTTTGCAGAGTAATGTGTTAATTTTTCTGAAGACTAGATACTAATGACTAGATCCTGCTAAAGACACTAATTTGCAAATCATTCTTTCAAAAAAAGATCATTTAGCAGCTCCAGTTATTATAAAATGAATCAATGGCAGGAGCTTTTCATTAGATATTTGACTGCCCTATCCTTTGACATACATCAAGGTGCTTTTAATAAAGGATGCCTGAAGGGTCCATGTTTAGCCTTCTGTGTGTCTGTCAAATACGCTTCAATCTAGAAACGAAAAAGTATTACTGGAAAAGATTCTTTCTGTTCCTGCTCACTCATTAATGCACGCTCTCTCTCACACACACAAACACTCTCTCTCTCTCTCTCTCTCTCTCTCACACACACACACACACACACACACACACACACACACACAGTGCTGGTGATTGAACTCAGGGCTTCATGCATGCTAGGCAATAACCCTACCAATAACCATACACCCTAGCTCAAAACTTCATCATCTCAAAACTAAGAAAGTTGTTTAGATAAAGCATGGCTTTTCTCACTTTAGTGGCTGCAGGGAGCAATCCAAGAACAAGGCTGACTCTCCACATTCCTCTGCCCACCTCCTGGATGGCCCTGAAGCCACAGGAATGAGTCTCCCCCTTGCCCCTTTCAGTGACAGTGCCAAGGGCTTCCCCTCTCTTTTTGCTTGCCTCCGACTTCACAGCGGTATGGAACAATACCCCCTTTCTCTTCCTCACTGTTTGTGTCTCCTCAGCCTTCTCACACTGATCTTGCCCAGCTTTTATTCCCCTTAGAATCCTGGGCACAACTACGTGCAGACACACCTACAGCAGCCATTTGTTCCTAAATTAGGTGGCTCTTAGGTCAGCCCAGCTGGGATTTAGCTCAGTTGGTAGAGCGCTGCTCTGCAGTTTCTGAGGTCCTGAGTTCAATTCCCAGCTCCGCAAAATGGGAGAAGGACCTGGCAACCCACTCCCAAGGCAATCCTGAAACAGTCAGCCATTGAAAACCCTATGAGGGTTGCTATGAGTCGGACTCGACTCGATAGCACCTAACAACAATAACAACTATGTCAGCCCTTTTTGTATTCAAGTATTTCCATAGATTCTAAGAGAAAAATAGAAGTGGCAGAAGGAATAACAACATTCACTCAAGGGCAGATGTTATATATATCTGATGTCATGGAGTCCTCACAATGCCCTGAGTTCTATATTACAGGCTTCATTAAAGATTAAAAAATAAATGAGGTTTAGAAATGGTTAGTAACTTCCCTAAGGTCGCATCCCAGAACCTGGATTCCAAGTCATAGGCACCCAATGCCCTTCATGGCTTTCCTCACTTATCTGCTACAGGAAAACTGTGTCTTTCCTCATCCAGTGTTGGTATTATAATCTGGATACAGTTTGGGTAGGGATTCCCCCAAAAGTCCATGACTGAAAGCTTGGTCTGTGGGGTGGTGCTATGTGGAGGTGGGGGAACCTTTAGGAGGTAGGGCCTGGTTGGAGGTCTTCGGGTCATTGGGGGCATGCCCTTAAAAGACATTATGGCGTCCCACCCATCTCCCCCCACATGACCTATTGCTCTGACTGGCACTCCTGCCATGATGTGCCACCTTCCTCAGGTGCCCAAACCCACGGAGCATTCTGTTCTTGAACTTGAACTCTCAGAATTGTGAGCCAAAAGAAATCTCTCTTCATATGTAGCCAATATCAAGTCTTTCATTATAATAGCAGACAACTGACCAATACAGCTGGTAATCTTAAGTAGTATGAATGTGATAGGTAGGCCTCTCAGAAGAATCATGACTCAGGGAAGAGGGTGAAGGGCAAGGGGTAGGCCATGAAAGCTGAGCTACCATAGAAAACCTTTCCCAAAGCACAAGGACCATACAGAGAGGGAAGCTGAATAGTCGGTAGGGCGGTAGAGTGATCAGAAGCTAGCTGGAACACTAATGATGAAATGTGGAGTCCTCCTTATCTAGAGAAGCTTGAAGAACAGAGTAATCAACACTTACAGTGCAAATTTCTACCATTTCTACCAGGAAAAGTATTTTATTTCCAAAGAAATATGTAGCTGCATTCTATCACATGGTGCAGTACATCAGGCCCTCAAAGGGTTAAATAGGATTTTGTGACCTGGGGACCTAAGTACCATTTATAACATATTTTATTCCAAGTTGTAAGCAAATAACTTACAAATAAACTTTTGGAACACAGCCCAAGGGTAAGTTTGGAGAGACCTAAATCTTGTCTCAAGGCCGGAAACGTGGTTCTCGCCAGAATGCTGAGAGATTTAATGGTTACTGGGTAAACAGAATTAAATTCTTTAAGTAGCTTTAACTTGTCTCTATCTCCTCACTATGGATATTCTTTGGGATAAATACCCATAAAATTAAATACATAATTTACACAAATAGAACTTTTATATCATTAATTTATATATAAATGAAATACATAATTTATTTATATGGGAATGGAATGTATAGCACCTTAGAACTAAACATTTCTAAGTTTTCCTTTTCTAAATGAAAGCTAAACTAGAAAGGATTTAGTAACTCATCCTGGGTTCTTTAATCAGCTAGGAGAAAAACAGCCTAGAAGCCAAGTCTTCCCTTCCCCTAGCACAGCATCTCTTCTCTGACAGAATCAGAGAACAAAATACAAAGGCTCATTCTAAGTGGGATTTCAAATCTACTGTTTTTGGCTTCAGGGGTCCCAATTACTCCAAATTTAAACAGACATCCAATGAATTTCTTTAACTTTCACAAGCATCTGACTAAAACATGAATTTTCCCAGAAAGCTGTAAGGTCTAATCTTTCCCCATTTCAGTAGTTCTATACCTTAGGACCATCTTTGGTCTTTAAGACTTAGCTCCTTCTAATCCACCCTGACATAAACAGTTCTGGGTGTTCTGACATAGAGTGTGTTATAGGAGGATGTCAGAAAGCAAGGATGTGAACATTCTGTTTGTTTTAGAAAGAAAAGCAGCAGGTCTAATCTGAATTAAGAAGCCAGGTCCCAGGCACTCCTTTAAATGTGCCAGCATATCAAATAATTCATCCTTTCCATACTTTTGATCATTTTAATTCCTCATTGGCACTATAATTTGTTTTTCTTTTGAAGTTAGGAGAGCCAGTTTGCATTTAAAAAGCTCTGAATAGTTGTCCAGTTTGATTTAAAGGCCACTACTGTGTCTGCAACAATGGGCTTACACATAAAAAAGATTATGTCCCTGACACAGAATTGGGGAGTATTTTGTTCTGTTGTACATATGGTCTCTATGAGTTGGACCCAACTCGCTGGCACCTAACAACAACAAGTTGCTGATTGTAGACTTCCTACATTTATCTCTGGGCTGAGATTTATCTCAGTTGGTAGAGTGCTTGTTCCTCACGCTCTGAGGCCCTGGATTCGATCCCCAGCTCAGTAAAAAATGGGAGAAGGACCTGGCAGCCCACTAACAAAACAATCAGCCATGGAAAACCCTATGGATAGCACAAAAGCACTGTCAATAGTGCCTCACTATGAATCAGACCCACCTTGACAGCACCCAACAACAACAACATTTATGCCTGGATTTCTGTCTTATAGAGATACTAATATATGTTTCCATATACCGATTTTTTACTCAAAATCCATCAGTCTGTAACAGACTGAAAAAAGGCTTCATTTAACTAAAATAAAAGGTGGTAGCATAAAAGAACAGAACATTGTTTCTATTATGCTATCAACATATTTAAAAAGGGCATAGTTTTATGTATGTCTGCATGTATATGTATAAAATATCTACAGAAAGAAAGAAAAACTATATTATTAATTGCCTCTGGGGAGTGAAACTGGGGGAAAGATATCAGAGGTGGAAGGGAGACTTACTTTTCAGTACACATTACTTTTTCTTAAAATAATTGGGTCAAGTTAATCTGTCTTTTTTTTTCATATTTCTCTCCCTTTGATTTCTTCCAAATTCTTGGCTTCATCTACTGTCTTCCAAGAGGGTACTACTGTATCATGGAAAACAAATGGACAGACAAGGAAGACTGAAGGACTCTAGTTATAATGTTCCAGTGAAATAATAATAATAATAGTAATTTATTACATGCTTAGTGTATGTTAGCAAGAAATACCTAAATTCTCACAGAATTAAATCCAACATTGATATTATTTCAGTCCCATTCTAAAGTAAAGAAACCAAGGTCTAAGGATTAAAATTCAAATCCATGTGACCCTAAATCTATTTCTCTTCATCATTTCACAGTCTCTAGGTAGACTTGGAAAAGTAACCTTATCTTTCCTAAGCTTCAGTTTCATCATTTTTAAAGGGAACAATAATAGTACCAGCTCCTAGGACTATTGTGGGACTAAAGGAGATACTATTATCTTTAAAGCTTCAAAGAGAGGATATATCAAGGATGTATACCATATCCAAGAAAACTACCCTAGCCAGAAGTGGAGGCTCATGCCTGGAGACTGAGACAGGAGGATCCTGAGTTCCAGGCCAACCTGGGCTACATGGTGAGATCTTGTCAAAAACAATAGCAGCAGCAACAACAAAAACAGAAAACTATCTTGCCCCCTAAGTATGTCATCTTATGAAATGCAATAAAAATCTGAGTAGCCAGTTGCCATGGCACATGCCAGTAACCACCAGTGACTCAGGAGGCTAGGGCAAGAGGCAGCATGTGCCACAGTGGTGAGCATCTGTCTCAAGAAAAAGAAAATAGGATGGGGGAAGTGCAGCTCAGTGGTAGAGCACTTGCCTAGCATTCATGAGGCCCTGGGTTCAACAACCTCAGTGCGCAAAAAATATATTAGTCACTTATTTTTATTGTTTTTTGAGACAAATTCTCACTACATAGCCCAGGCTGGCCTCAAACTCATGATCCTCCTACCTCAACCTCTCTAGCACTAGGATTAAAAGCACTCTCACCACCAGCAGCAGTAATTCTTTTTCTCATGTTTATGACTAAAATCTTTGTTCAGTTCCCTTTTTCCAATCCCTTTAGAGTATTTTCAAAATGACACTCACCTCCAAGGAAGAAAATACGTCGCTAAAGTATAACATATACACAAACTAAATGATTAGTTTAGGAGTTAAAAGTATATTTAAATCCTAACTATGCCATGTGAGCAAATTATTTATTTTCTCTGATCCTCATGTGCACAATGGAAATACTAATATACTTCACAGAGCATGTGAGAGGACTAATGAAAAATACATGCTTATGATATTCAAATTCCTACATTTATATGAACTCCCAAAAATAAATTTTTGTAAGAAGGTAAACTACAAATAAGTACAAAGTCAATAAAACTCAGCTACATCCCATACTGCCCAAATGGATTTGCAATTTCCTGCTTTGTTCAAAGATATTACCATCCTGTTATTCGGTTTCATCAAGTTTTAAATCTAGAAGGTATCTTATAACTCCTCCCTTTTCTTTAAAAGTCATCCAATCTATCACTAGTTTGGTAAGAAAATTTCTAGAGTCATGTCACCTTTTCTTTCCCCTACAGAGAAGCACTGACATAGTCCCAGGCATGGCACAGTGTTGAGGAGTATTTCGTCCTGTTGTACACAGGGTGGTTATGAATTGGACCTGAGTCTATAGCACCTAACAACAACAACTGGTATCTTAAGGCCTTATCATCTCCACTACTACAAAAAAATAACTAATCTCTTCTCTTTCTATCCAACATTAAACCATCCCATCAAATTCCTACGTCAACACAGAACATGAACTTCATTACCTCTCTCTTCTGAAGACTCAGCGATTTTCCCACTGCTCATCAAAGGCAATTTAAATTTCTATAATTTAAAGTACTTTATTTACCCCAGTGACACTGTGTATTAGTTACTTTTCACACAACTGTGGCAAAATATCTGACAGAAACAACCTAAAGGAGGAAGGCTTTATTTTGGTTCACAGCTTCAGAGAGTTCCATCCATCATGGCAGAGAAAGCATGGCTGGAACAGCTCAGTTCACATAATGGAGGGCCATGAAGAAGAAAGCATGACAAAAAGCTGCCAGGGATACTACACCCCAAAGGACCCACTCCCAGTGACCTACTTCCTCAGGCCAGGTCTCACCTCCCAAAGTTTCACCAACCTCCCAAAACAGTGCCATCAGCTGGGGACCAAACCTTCAAAACATGAACCTGTGAAGGACATTTTATATTCAAACTGTAACATACTAAACCATGTTTTTCTCCAAAAATGTGAAGTAGACTCTCACAGAAAAATGTCCTTTCTTACTCCTAAACAAGCCAATCTTCCTCTCAATGATACCTTTGTTTATGCTGCTAAACCAGCTGGAATATCCTAGTTTTACATTTTACTTAACTGTTACAAAATTTCTTTCTATAAAAATTGTTTTGTTCTACTCTCCAAACAACCTTCTGCAAAGATTCTAATCAAAATTGCTCGTGCTATCTATGTAATGTACCCTACATTTGACCTTGAGCTTTAATGTAGACAGTCTTACAACATTTATTACCTGTTTCATATATGTCCATTTTATTCCTAGTAAGGTTTTTCATGGAGCTGACATAAACTTTTTGTGAATTCTTACACAATACATAGAAAGATAATAGGCAGGCCAGGCGTTGTGGTATAGGAATGTAATCCAAGCTACTTGAGAGGGCTGAGGCAGGAGGATCATGAATTTGAGGCCAGAGGCAGGCTGTGTAGCTTAGCAAGACCTTGTCTCAAAGTAAAATAAAATAATTAAAAAGAGGAAAAGAGGGTTGGGGTGCAGCTCAGTGGTAGAGCACTTTCCTAGCAGCATGAAGCCCTCACTTCAACTCCCTAGTCCTGAAAAAAAAAAAAAGAAAGAAGGAAAGAAAGACAATAAACTATATCCAAATATATAAGCAAGTAAGAAAATTCAATAAATATATACATATATTATGTATATAAATTGTAAACCTTTGGTAATTTGAACTTCAGACATTTAAATTAGCCTTTTTTTAGCCAGGTGCCATGCCACAGGCCTATAATCTCAGTGACGCTAGAGGCTGAGCAAGAAGGGTCACAAGTTCAAGGCACAACTCAGAGATCCTGTCTCACAATTAAAAATATTAAAAAGGGCTGAATGTGTGGTTCAGTGGTAGCGCATTTGCCTAGCATGTATACGGCTCTGGGTTCAACCTCATTATTGCAAAATAAGATAAAATTCAATTAAATTTTAAAAATCAGCTTTATTAAAAAGGCAAAATGTATATGTGTTGGCACTAATAAACTATTATATCAGCAATAAAAGAAAACAAAATACACTGAACCTCATTAATATGTGTAATATATGCTAATCAAAAATAAAATCAGTTTTTTGAACTTGTTTTATTTTTGACTAGCATGTGTAAATAAATTTTAATAAAATACAGTTGACTTTTGTGTCCCAAAGACAGAAAGGACTTAGAATAATTTCAGCATTCCTCCAGTAGCCACAAGCAGAGCTGATACTGTGTCCTCCACTCTCATAGGCACAGGACTTTTGTCACATCCTAAGGTACACTGCATGTGCAGTGTCACACCAGCTTGGCTGGCAGACAGAAATTATGCTTTATGTTTCTTGGTGCCCTGTTCTTTGTATCCAAAGAAGGGCTTTGAACATTCTAATATTTTTGTTATATATTACTATATACATTATTTATTATATATGGTATTTACAGGGGAAAACTCAATGCCTCACAGGGGACTATAAAGGTAAACTGTCCATATCTATGGCATTTGAGTCTCTTCCAGTTAAGCTTCCTCCTCTATCCACAACAGAATAGCCTTTTATTAAGAGAACCATTGTAGAGCAAGGTATGATGGCACATGCCTGGAATACCAGCACTCAGGAGTTGGAGGTAGGAGGACTGAGAGTTCAAGGTCAGTCTGGGATAGACAGGGAGTTCCAGACAAGCCTGGGTTGCAATAGAGAAACTGTCTCAAAAAAAAAAAAAGGAGGGAAGGAGAGAAGGAGGGAAGTAGGAGGGGGAGATGGAGGAAAAGAGAGAGAGAGTAAATGAGCAAGAGAACCACTGCACTTTAGGGATCTGTGTTTGTGTGTGTGCGCGCTTTATGTGTGTATATACCTGTGGATGTCTGTGTAAAAACTACTTCCGCTCATTTATCCTACAGCCTGACACATGCTCAAGTGCTGTATCGCTAAGCAATATCCCAAACTTACATATATTTTTTTAAATGTAAAGAAACTAGAATAGGTATAGCAAATAAGGAAATTAAATTTACTGGGTAGATGACAGGTCTACTGAAGACGGATAAAAGAATTCGGCTTATTTAGCTTGGAGAAGAGGAGGCTAAAGTAATGAGGATTGTCTCATCACTGAGTCCCTCAACACAACAAACAAGCTTGTATTGTATCACAGAAGTTAGGAAGACTTTTGTGTGATGAAATTAGTTTTGCTTTTTTACTACTCAAAAAAAGGGAAAAACATCCAGTACATATTTCAAAGAAAACAGTCAGATCATTAAGATATGCAATTAGTGGTGCATGCCTGTAATCCCAGGGGCTTGGGAGGCAGAGGCAGGAGGATTGCAAATTCGAGACCAGAGACATTCTGCATAACTTAGCGAGACCCTGTCTCAAAACGTAAAAAAATGGGCCGAGGGTGCGGCTCAGTGGTCCAGCACTTGCAAAGCATGCGAAAG
Organism: Pedetes capensis; assembly: GCA_007922755.1. Classification (NCBI taxonomy): domain Eukaryota; kingdom Metazoa; phylum Chordata; class Mammalia; order Rodentia; family Pedetidae; genus Pedetes; species Pedetes capensis. The sequence continues at coordinate 10,604 of VMDO01010196.1, read as the reverse complement.
CAAGGCCCTGGGTTCAACCCCCAGTACCGCAAAAAAAAAAAAAAAAAAAAAAAAAGCAATTAATAACAAAATGGTTTTATTTTCTCTATTACAATAACAAAAGTAAAAAGTAAAAATAATGTTCCCTGATGGCAAGGACATGGTTAAATGGGCACTTTCAATTCTTTATTAAGAGTGTAAATGGGTACAACCTTTTGAGACTACTTCAAGCAAAATATACCAAGAAGCTTAAAAAAAAAATTAATCCCCTTTGACTCAGTGATTCCACTTCCATGAATCAAATGTGGAAAGGCTTTGTGCACAAAGGTGTTCCTCAGGTCTTATTTAGAGCACTGAAAAAAATTGGTAACAATTGTGTAAATGATTATGCAAATGATTATCTGCTCCAAATTCTTTAATTGCATCTTGCTGAGAAAATGTCACTGAAGAGGCTGCAAGCCTTAACTGATAGTACAATGAAGAACTTTGAAGAGAGCACACTAAATGCAGACAGGAATGTTTTAAGAAGATAAAGCACTTTGCTAACCATTCTGTCTTTCCAGAGAGATAAGTTGAAGGTAACTGAATATTTACCTATCAGTTATTAGAAAAGTTAAAACTTACAGAAACTCATCATAAAGTTGAGTTTCTGTCTAAACTCGGTTGATAAGTAGGAAGGCTAAAAATTTTCCTATAATATTGAAAATTTCCAAGGATAGCTAGCTGTCTTGTCACTTTGAGACCATGAATAAGGAAACTCTATCCATTAAGATATTTGTCCCCTGATGTGTCATCAGCTTGTCATGCTGTTGGGGCTTGCGTGTTGCTGTGATGCGGAAAACTATGCCATTGGCACAACAGATACCAGCAGGGCCACTCATGGTGGACAGGTTTTAGCTGAGCTTTCAGACTAAGACAGACCAGAGAGAAGGACTCAGCAGCCCACTCCAAAACAATTAGCCATTGAAAACCCTATGAATAGCAGAGAAGCACTGTCAAATATAGTGACAAAAATGAGCCCAAAGGCTGGAAGGCATTCAAGAAACAACTGGGAAGGAGTTTCCTCCTCAAGGTAGAGTCAACCTTAATGACGGGAATGGAGTAAAGCTCTTGTGATCTCCTTGTGCTGATGTGGCATGATTCCAAATGAGAAGTAACATAGTGACTACAACAATGGGCTCAAACACAAAAAGATCATGTGCATGGCACAGTATCGGGTAGTGCTTCGTTTTGCTGTACTTCGGGTCACTATGAGTTAGATCCAACTGGACAGCACCTAATAATAACAAGATATTTGTCATGGAAAAATGTTTATTTAAATTCATAAACTATAGTTATCATAGCATAAATGCTACTTATCAACAATGGACTATTTTTGACCACACTGACTTTATTCTGTACATATACACTTATACATAAGTTGCTTGTTAGACAGAAAGCATCACAGCACTTTACTTGGCTTTCTTCTCAGAAGCCTGTTGGTAACAAGCCTCCAGAATAAAGATTTAGATGTATAAATTCAACACAAATTTAAGTCTTTTTTGTCTCAAAATAACTTTCAAAACTTGGGAAACTGTTTCTTTTTTACAAAAGTGGTGCCCGATAAAATGCATCTTGGGAAAAATATCATCTCAAATTATTGTTAAGACTAAGAGAAGACTTCTTATACTTAGTGAAAAAAGCAGGGTACAACATCACAACATAAATAACTACATAAAAATGCACAGAAATACGGACTGGAAGCAATCCTCTAAGATGTAAATGGCGGCTATTTCTGGGTGCTGAGAAGTGAGGTGATTTTCATTTTCTTTTTACACTTAACGTCATCTTCTAAAATTTCTGCAGTGAAGATATATATTTTAATGTTCATGAAAAACAAAATGAGATATAATTTCTACACATTCAAAAGGTTTTTTTTTCTTCGTATTTTCAGCCTTCTGCCCCAAAACTTAGGATTCAAAATCCTTGGCACACTCTTAAATGTTTACTGAAGCAAGGAACCAATGAATAAATGAGACTATCAGCCCATCAAATTATGTCTAGTATTTCCTTTTCTTTGTCATTAAAATTCTAAATCCATACTTATACATTTTTTCAAGGGACTTCTCTCTCCTTAATTATGAATTAGTTATTCCTGTTACGACAAAATTAATTCCAGAATAGCAGTTCACATGGTTTTGCTAAGGTATCCAATTGCTAAAAAATCTACAACTTAATTGATATTCGCTATTTTCATTACTTAGGAGGCTCCATCTTCTACTTTCTGGAAAGAGCTGCATCTCTCCAGAGAGTTCCATCTTGCTGGTTTAATCATCTGCCTCAGGAAAACATCATCTCTATCTTTCTATCTCCTTGAGTGTTATCTGGCTTCTTCCCTGGCAAAATCACTCTCTCTTGCTCAATCAATGAACATTTATTCATTCAGGGGCTGCACCATGCACCTGGCACTGGTGACAAAGATACCTCTCAGGAAACACAGAATGGTTAGCAAAGAAGACAGTCCCTGCTTTAGAGAAGTGAATTATTTAGTCTTGAGAGTCGTGAGCATAAACAACTATAAAGAATGCAAGTACTATAACAAACGCAAGGCAGATTAACCTCAGTGCAGGGACTTCTGTACAAATCCTGGTTTTATTGCTACCTACTCCTCCTTTTCTTAGGTCAGTTTCCTTTGAACCCCATATCCCCTACTGGTGCCTTAATCTAGGTCATTTCAAACTCAGCAAGTCCTATGAAAGCTTTTTAGTTTCTCATTCCCTGCTAATTGGCATTGATGGTTGGTTGTCACCATCCACGAGGTCTCCTATACATCAGTGATTCACTTGCTGGTTCTCAGATCCACTCTCTGCCCTTTCCCTGCTCTACTGTTTATCACAGAAAAGTTGGCTTCCAGATAAATCTGGTCAATGGGAGCCACTGACAGATGACTAGAGGGTGGGAGGAAACAAGAGGCCAGGTGATTTCTCCCTTTCTCACTCTGTACCCAGCCAAAGGTCTTACAGTAGCCTGGGTCTCCTTGCTGGCTCCAGCTCCTCTCAATAGCCCCTTCCTCAGTAGTCCCACATGGATGGCCCCGGCATCTGTGCTCTGAGGGCAACACCTTCTTGCCACTGTCCCTCTAGCCTTAGCTCTAACGAAGGCTTCATGCTGTGTGGCTTCTTAGCTCTTCCATCCTTGAATAAACAGTTTCCTGTATTGAATCCCCTCTGTTTGAAATTTGTTGTCGTTGCTAGGTGCCATCAAGCCATGTCCGACTCATAGCAACCCTTATAGGGTTTTCAATGGCTGACTGTTTCGGGATTGCCTCGGGAGTGGATTGTCATGTCCTTCTCCCGTTTTTGTGGTGCTGGGAATCAAACTCAGGACCTCAGAGACTGCAGAGCGGTGCTCTACCACCTGAGCTAAATCCCGGCCCTCTGTTTGAAATAGCTACAGTGATTTTCGTTTTCTGACTGGACTCTGATTGATAACACATCTTCCAAGTCAAAAACTAAAACCTTCAACATGTAAGGCTTTTTTGGTCTCACTCCTTCTTACCTCTATAGCCATTCCTCTGCCTAATCCCCTTTTATAACAATACCATCACCATTTATTAGATGTTCATACTATGTGTCAGGTTGCTTTTTTTTCTTTTGAGACCAAGTTTTACTATGCAGACCAACATAGTCTTGAATTCGAGATCCTCTTGACTCAGCCTCCTCAATTCGAGGATTACAGACATTATAGGGATGAACCACCAAACTATGCCTAAAATTTTGGAATTTTA
>VMDO01010195.1:52607-73037 GCA_007922755.1 Pedetes capensis | reverse complement strand
ATGAGAAATCTGTACATGAACCAGGAGGCAGTTGTTCGAATAGAACAAGGAAACACTGAGTGGTTTAAAGTTGAGAAAGGTGTGCATCAGGGCTGTATACTTTCACCCTATCTCTTCAATTTATACGCTGAGCAAATAATCCGAGAAGCTGGACTTTATGAGGAAGAACGTGGCATCAAGATTGGAGGAAGACTCATTAGCAACCTGCGTTATGCAGATGACACCACTTTGCTTGCTGAAAATGAAGAGGATTTAAAACATTTACTGATGAAGATCAAAGATCATAGCCTTCAATATGGGTTACGACTAAACATCAACAAAACAAAAATCCTTACCCCTGGGTCAGCATGCAACTTCACAATCAATGGAGAAAAGATTGAGGTTGTCCAAGATTTTGCTTTGTTTGGCTCTATAATCAACACCCCTGGAAGCAGCAGTCAAGAGATCATTGCTCTAGGAAAAGCTGTGGCAAAAGATCTCTTTAGAGTATTGAAAAGCAAAGGTGTCACATTGAAGACGAAGGTGCGTCTGATTCATGCCATGGTATTTTCAGTGGCATCATATGGTTGTGAAAGCTGGACACTGAACAAGGGAGACAGAAAAAGAATTGATGCTTTTGAATTGTGGTGCTGGAGACGTCTATTGAATATACCATGGACTGCCAAAAGAACCAACAAATCTCTCCTAGAAGTACAATCAGAGTGCTCCTTGGAAGCAAAAATGGCCAAACTGCATCTTACATATTTCGGACATGTAGTCAGGAGAGATCAATCCCTGGAGAAGGACATCATGTTTGGGAGAGTGGCAGGTCAACGCAAAAGAGGAAAACCCTCCACCAGATGGATTGACACAGTGTATGCAACAATGGGCTTAAACATAAATAAGATGGTTTGCCTGGCACAGAATCGGCAAGTGTTTCGATCTGCTGTACATAGGGTCGCTATGAATCCGACTCAACTTGACAGCACCTAACAACAACAACAACAACAACAACAACAACATATCAAAATTAATAAGGTGATAAATTTCATGTGACTTCTATTTTCTTCTTTATACTTTCCTGTATGTCATCTTCAATTTTAAAAGACAAATTTCTTTGAAGAAGAACACAATGTTCTCTGTGCTGGGTGTAGTGGTGCACACCTATAATCCCAGCACTTGGGAGGCTGAGGCAGGAGGATGATGGGTTCAAGTCTAGCCTGGACTACATTGTGAGGTCGAAGCCAGCTGGGGCTACATAGAAAAGAAAAGAATGTTCGTGACAGTAAGGAATATATGTTGTATAGACCTATAGTGACATAGTGGGGCTTTTTTGTTTTTTGTTTTGTTTTCTTTTTTGTTTGTTTGTTTACTTGGGGGTTAAACCCAGAGCCTTGCACATACTCTTGCAAGTGCTCTACCACTGGGCAACACTCCTAGCCCATTTTTTATTTTTTATTCTGAGTCAGGGTCTCTTTAAATTACTCAGGCTGCCTCTGGCCTAGAACTTGCGATCCTCCTGCCTCTGCCTCCCTAGTCACTGGGATTACAGGCGTGAGCCACTGCGCCTGGCTTAGTGACACAATTTTTGTCCTAGGCTTTGCTACTTGCTGTGAGACCTTTGGCAAGACATCTGATCTCCTGAGGAAGCCTGAGTTCTCGACGGTTATGCAAGAATAACACAGATCAGTTTTACAGGGCAGTTGTAAAAATGAAAGATAATGGAAGATGAGGTCAGGAGAGGAATTTTCAATAAGGAACCAGCACACTCTGATCTAGCTTCAAGATCCTTGTCAGCTGCCTTCCCTCTGGCTGGCCATGAGTGCTCACCAGAGCTGGGCTCCAGGACATCCCCTTACCTGCTGCGGCTCATACAGTGTAGTGAGTCAGGTGGACCTGAGTGCAAGTTACGGCTCTCCCACTTTCTAGTGGAGTGACCAGAACCATGATTCTCGTACCCATCCAGCGAGGACACAAGCAATAGTTGCTAGAGTTTCTCTTAGGCAATGTGTTAAACCTCTCACGTTGTGCCAAACCTCTCGTGTGGTCTCCACACCCATCCAATGCAACAGGTCGTGTTTTCACAGCTGCCATGGTACATGTGGGGAAACCGAGTCATATAGCTTAAATAACTCCATTGCCCGTCAGTGTTGGTAAGAGGCAGAGCTGGGATTTGAACCCTGGGAGTCCGAGCTAAATTTATATGCCCTCTGATCTCTGTGTACTGGAGATCATATCTGCAAACTGCTTGGCTGGTGCCTGGTACACAGTCAGCCCTCAGAAATGCTGATGTCAACACTATGGGTCCAGGTACCCAAGGTCTGAGGATAGAGGCAGAGCTGGGGGGCCCGGGCAGTTAGGGGGGAGGTCCGTCAGTCTCCTAGCAGCAGCTGATGAGCCAGGATCCACCCAGGCTCCCCAGTGAAAAACCCTCTTTCCAGCTCCCAGGGAAGCCCTGGGGTGCTTCCTCCCCAGCCTCCTGGATTGACAGCAATTGGGTGTGGCGTCAGGAGGTGGGACCAGGCTCTAGCAGGCTAAGAAGGTCGCAGGGTGAAATTAAAAAGGAGGAGGAGAGCACCAGCCCTTCAGAGCTCACACTCCTTCCTTCCTGTCGGCCAGGTGTAGGGGAGAGGAGCGGGGAGCCGGGGCGTGCGGCCACCGGGCACCAGAGCTGACCTTGGAGGCTGAGCCAGGCACGGGATGGCCTCTCAGAGAGCTGTGCGGCTGTCCCTGAAGAAGCCCACCTATGCTGTGGGCGTGGTGGGAGCCGAGATCCCGCTGGACATCCACAGGTGAGAGCGGTAGGCGCCACCTGGCTGGGGACGGCCGCGTTGAGCCGGGGCGCTTGGGGCAGTGGAGTGAGCATGTGGGCATGAATGGGATCCAGCCTGCTGGAGGATGCTGGCAGGAGGTTGTTTTGACAGCAGAGAAGGTAGAGTTGGCTGTGAAGCCTGAAGCCCGGCAGGCAGGATTAGGGTCTGGGCAGGTACACCCAAGCTCTGGTTCCCGGGCACTGGGTCAAGACATTGGCCTCCAGCCACTGGGTAAAGTTGGCCTTGCGATTCTAGCTCTGAGCCCTGGGGTGGGGGCTCTGCCTTCTGATCTCCCAGGGGAACTGGTGTGGCGATCAGAAAAAAATCATTGCCCAAGACGGAAAGGAGACGGGGCTTCCCCTTCGCCTCTCATTCTCCTGCCAATCCCTCATCCCTGTGCACGGAGGGATACGGAAGGCAGCTGGGTCCTGGGAGGCCAGCCAAGGGCAACAAGGATGACCAGATCAGGAGGGAGTGGCCAGGGACAACTTAATGACTTAATCTAAGAAGCAAGCATGGAGTCTGGCCGGGACTTGGGCTCGATGATGAGGATGATGGTGGTGAGGATGACGGCCATGACAGAGGCCATGATGACGTCTGAGGGGACAGCTGTAACGTCAGCTTCTCCTTGGGATCCAAATCTTCTCCGTCCTGACTCTGCCTAGCTGGGGACGCCAGGGACCCAGCTCACCCTCAGGCTCCACTCCCCGTCACTGGGGGTGGGGGGGTGGACTTGGAGATCTGGGGGCCCTTTCCAGCTGTGACACAGCCTACTGACTCCATCGCTGACAATGGGGGGCCCGGTGGGAGCTCCCCCGACCAGGAGCTGGGGGCCGGGGGCTGTTACCCAGTAGGATCTGTGCTCCTGCTGCCCTTCTGAGCCTCCGCCCCTGTGTCTGCCCCATGTGAAGAATGAACGCCGGGCTCAGCTGCCCACCTGGCCTCAGGTGAGCCTCCACCCCAGTAGCTTCCTTGTCTCTCTCTCTTGGGCTGTGGCCTGGCACCCCGGTGACAGGGATGGGGAAGAAAAGCCAAGATCCCTGGAGGCCAGACCTTGCCTTTAAGTTGCTGCTGGGCACTTGGACGTGGGGCTGGCTCTCTGGGACCTAGTGGCCAGTGGGAATCCATTCCCTCCTGCCTTTTTTACACAGGCTGCCAGAGTTAGTGAATAAAAATACAGGAGGCCCAGCTAAGCTTGAATTTCAGATAAACCTGTGTGTGTGTGTGTGTGTGTGTGTGTGTGTGTGGTGCTGGGGATTGAACCCAGCATGCCAGGCAAGTACCCTACCACTGAGCCATGCCCCCAAGCCCCTAGTAACGTTTTACTCAACTGTGTGGGACATATTTATGACACAAGTACCTGCTGTCACCTGAAGCTCAGGTGTAATGAGGTGCTCCACGCTGCAGCCACGCTTTAACACCAAGGGCAGGGAAGGAGCGTGTGGGGCCCCCCTTCCTGATTCCAGGGCCCTGCTCTCATCCGGGGGGCGTGGCTATTTCTGGAAGATACTTTTAAACCTCAGGCTCTGTGTCGTGCTGCTGACTAAGGCCAGAAGTACTTGACGGGGCGCCGGGAGACCTGAGTCCTGGTCCTAGCTCTGCCGCAGGCTCACTGCCAAGTCACTGGCCCTCTGGGCTTCATTTCTAAGCCCTGATGAGATGAGCTGGGCCCCTGGGCAGTTCAGTGTAGAGGTAAAGCACCCAGACACTGGAGATGGGCAGACTCCAGCTGGCTCATCCTGGCTTTGCTCATTCCTGGCTGTGTGACCTTGGGCAAGCTGCCGCACTTCTCTGAGCCTGTTTCTACATCTGACAAATGAGGAAATCATAGCATCCTCCTTACTGGGTTCAGGAGAGGATGAATGAGACAGGCATGGTGAGGGTCCTGGCAGGAGGGGCCTTGCAGCTCTGCCAGCTGTGGGGGCCCCTTCCCCACCTCTGCTCTTTCCCTTTGCTCTGCAGAGGTGGAAGGGAGCCAGGACAGTGCAGGATGTGGTGGGAGACACCAAGCCCTTCTCTGGCTCCTTGTAGCCTGGCCCTGGTGAGGGACAGAGGGAGCTCCCTGGCCCTATGGCTGGTTCTGGGAGGGGACACTGCTGTAGGGTCCTGAGGTGACCCCCAGCCCTGGGAGCCTGCACCCTGGGCAGGTGCTGGTAGTGGCTGAGGTCATAGCTACCAACAGGTGGAAGCAGCGCTCAGGCGGCTGTTGCGCAGCGGGAAGCCGGCGCCCTGCCCCTGAGCTCTGTGGTGGGACAGTGGGGAAGGGAGGGCTGTCAGGCTGTAGGTTCCAGGCTGCTGAGACTCACTCAGGGCTGGACTGGCCAGGAGGAAGGGATGCACCTGGTGAGGAACCATAATCCCGTGGCTCCCCCACCCCTGGCTAGGGGACTGGCTCCAGCTGCGGCCAAGCAAGAGGTTTCTGTCCTTCCCTCCCTCCCTCCCTCTTTCTTTCTTTCTTTCCTTCCTTTCTTCTTTCCTTTCTCTTTCTTTCTTTTCTTTCTTTCTCTTGTCTTCTCTTTTCTTTGCTTTTTTTTTTGGTGGTACTGGGGGTTGAACCCAGGGCTTCGCACTTGCATGCTCTGCAAGTGCTGGACCACTGAGCTGCTTCCCCAGCCCATTTTTTTGCTTTTTTGAGACAGGGTCTCACTAAATTACACAGACTGCCTCTGGTCTCTAACTTGTGATCCTCCTGCCTCCGCCTCCCAAGCAGCTGGGGTTACAGGTGTGCACCACCTTCTCTTTCTTTCTTTTTTCTTCTCTTTCTCTTCTTTCTTTCTCTTCTTTCTTTCTTTCTTTCTTTCTTTCTTTCTTTCTTTCTTTCTCTTCTTTCTTTCTTTCTCTTCTCCTTTCTTTCTTCCTTCCTTTTCTTTTTTCCTTCTTTCTTTCCCTCCCTACCTTCCTTCTCTCTCTCTCTCTCTCTCTCTCTCTCTCTCTCTCTCTCTCTCTCTCTCTCAGCAGTACTGGGGGCTTGAACTCAAGACTTCATACATGCCAGGCAAGTGCTCCACCACTGACCTGCACCCCCACTCCCTTTTTATTTTTTATTTTGATGTAAGGTCTAGCTAAATTGTGCAGGTCACCACTGGCCTTGAGCTTATGATCCTCCTGCCTCAGCCTCCCAAGTCGCTGGGATTACAGGTGTAGGCCATGGCGCCTGGCTCAAGCAAAGGGTTTCAAACTGGCTCGCGGGTAGGAGCTGGGAAGCCCTCTAAGGAGGACGTGTGCCAGTCACCTGAGCTGCCTGGAGCCTGAGCCCTCCGGAAGGTAGATATGTAAAGATGACCTCATAGGACGTGACTAATTCCCTCAGGGGATGCGTGAACTGGTTATCTGGAGAAATATTTGTGTTTGGGGTAATTGTGTGGCATGGGATAACCCAACCTTAGGAACCCTTAGAACTCCCCTGACTCAGCGTATGCTGGAGATCTCACCCCTTCCCTCCATGGACTAGCTCACCATCCTGACTTCCTCCCCCCGTGGGATAACCTACCACCCTGACTTCCTCCTCCAGTGGGCTAGCCTGCCACCCTGACTTCCTTTCCAAGTGGGCTAGCCTACCACCCTGACTTCCTCCCCCAGTGGGCTCGCCTACCACCCTGACTTCCTTCTCCAGTGTGCTAGCCCATCACCCCGATTTCCTTCTCCAGTGGGCTAGCCTACCACCCTGACTTCCTTTCCCAGTGGGCTAGCATACCACCCTGACATCCTTCCCTGGTGGGCTAGCCTACCACCCTAACCCCTACATCCTAGCAGGCTAGCCTACCACGCCGATTTCCTGGATCAGGCCAGATTTTCTTGGCTGTCCCTGTCCTTCCCCAAGGACTTCAGGTGGCCCCTATGCGCTTATGCCAATGAAGCGGGAGTGGGGCAGCATGCAGAATCCATAGATGGTCCAGCATGGACCACCACGGCCTGTCATTTGTCCAGAGTCAGTGGTGGGTCGCAGGGGTGAGGTCATAGTACACGTTTATGCTTTGGGATGGAGAAGGCTGGTTGAGCAGGAGACGGGGACATCCTCCTGGACCTATCCCAGGTCTTCCTCACCCCTGCACAAACACTACAGCAAAACAGACTAAGGCAACACAGGTCCAAGAGTGGTGGGATTAGGGGAGTGCAGGGGGAAGGACTGCTGCCAGCCTCCCCGGTGAAGCACAGAGAGGCCCAGGCCACAGCATTTTCTCATCTTTCTTTTTGAGTCCTGGGTGGGGTTGAACTCAGGGCCTCGTGCATGCAAAGCAATGCTCCATCACTGAGCCACTCTCCCAGCCCCTTGCTTATTTTTTATTCTCCTTGAGGGTCTTTCTAAACTGTGAAGGTTGCCTCTGGCCTTGAACCTGTGATCCTCCTGCCTCGGCCTCCCGAGTTGCTGGGATGACAGGCGTGTGCTGTGGTGCCTGGCCATTTTCTGGGTTTCCCCAATTTTAAAAAACTGACCATGCCATAGCAGAGCCATCAAACCTGCAGTGTGAGTATATTCGTCTTGCTTACATTGGGCAAACAAGTGCTTTTAACGTGCACGGGAGTACAATGAAGCATAATTGGGCTCCTTGCGAGATAATTACAGGATTAATGCAGACATTAATTCTCAGGGACTGACAGGCTGGGGGCGCCAGGTGGTGGCACCACTTTTCTTGCTCAGTCCTGTCACTGCACCCCTGCGACAGGAAGGACACCCTTATTTGGAAGTAGCCTTCGGGGTTTACATCTGAGAATTCCTGGAAAACCCAAGGCTCGGTGAGAACATGACATTCTTAGTGTCCGTGGGACCCCAACAATTGTGGCATTTGGACTTGAAGAGTAGGGCTCGGGGATTCCATATGGGAAATGCTGGTATTATGCCAGGTGTCATAGTACACACCTGTAATCCTAGCACATTTGGGAGGCTGTGGCAGGAGGCTCGAGAGTTCATTAGAGGCCAGAGGCAGCCTGTGAAATTTAGCGAGATCCAGTTGGGTGAGGTGGCACACGCCTGTAATCCCAAGTGACTTGGGAGGCAGAGGCAGGAGGATCGCAAGTTCGAGGCCAGAGGCAGCCTGTGTAATTTAGAGAGACCCTGCCTCAGAAAGTGAAAAAAATGGGCTGGGGTGCAGCTCAGTGGTATAGCACTTGTAAAGCATGCAAGCTCCAGGCCCTGGGTTCAACCCCCAGTACTGCAAAAAACAAAAAAACAAAAAAACAAAAAAAAACTTTAGCAAGATCCTAACCCAAAAAAGCAGGGGGTGGGGTGGGGGGCGGAGGAGCTGGGAGTGCGGCTTAGCAATAGGGCCTTGCCTAGCATGCCTGAAGCCCTGGGTTCAGCCCCTCTCCACCCCACCCAGGGCTACAAACAAAACAAAACCAACAGAAACTCGGAACCAAAACTGGCATCAGGAAATGGTCTCAGCCCCACCTGTGCCCCTTCCCCCCCCCCCCCCCCCCCCCCCCCCCCCCCCCCCCCCCCCCCCCGCCTTCTTGAGCAGGGCTGGGAATCCCTTTCTGGACTGTAGCCCCCTCGGGCCTCCCCTCCCCACCTCCCTTCTCCTTCCTGCCCCTCCTTGGACTGGGGTCTCAGAATCTCTCCTTCTGCCCCTTCCTCTTCCGTGTCAGGCCCCTCCCTGCCAAGCCCCCTCTTCCCGTCCCTCCCATCTCCCCAGGCCAGGGCTGGGAGGGGCCGAGGTCAGCCTGGTGCAGGTGCCGCTCTCCTGAGCCACGTGTGGAGGTGCTGTTTGCCAGGCGCAGATCCTTCTCCACCCCCCAGACCTCTCACCCCTCACTCCGCCCCACGTGCCCTTCTCTTGGCCACTCAGCTGCAACATTCTCCTGCCCTTGCAGGGGTCTGGGGTGGGATGATGGCTGTAAGAGAACCACAGCCGCCTGGGGGTGGGGAGGGGAGCCCTGTTATGATCCAGAAAGCAGGGGAAATTCCAAAGCTGCCGTCTGATGCTGGGGAGGCTGGGACTCATGGGCCTTGGTAGGCTGGGATTTCCTGTTGGAGATCTGTGCTGGGACCTCCACACAGGTTCTGGGCCCCAGAGCCGGTTGCTGGTCACCCTGTACTGGAGTCCAAGGTCTGTTGAAGCCCTTGCTGGCAGGCTCTTCTCCATCACGCCTTCCTAGCCATGTTTGTTACCCTGCTGCCCCCACCCAGGTCTCAGGCGCCCTGATGGGAGAGGCGGGCAGAAGGAAGGGCACAGACTCCATAGTGTGGCCCCACAGAGGGCGTAGGATTGGTGCTCTGAGCCAGGCTGAGCACTGCGGCTCTGGACACAGCAAATCCTTGACCAGGGCAGCTGACCTTAATGATCAAGAAGAGGGCTGAGCTCTCTCTATCCTACACCCCTAGTCTGCAGCCACCATCAAGTCTGGGCGTCATAGGAGGAACATCTGCTAAGGTCAGGCTGCCAAAGAGCCAATGCAGTGGCTGCTCCGAACAGGATGGTTGGTAGTCATGCTGACTGGCTGGCTGGGGAGTCTGGCTGGTCTTTGCAGGCTGTGTGACCTTAGGCCAGTCACTTAGCCTCTCTGAGCCCGTGTTCTCCTAGGCTAGGTAGGGATGACTTCACCCATTGTTTGTACCTGTGCAGTTGGCATCTTTATTTTTCCCATTTAATGATGAGGAATTGCGTAACGCGCACAGCCCAGGCCTGCTTTGGGGAAGGCAAAAGTGACTCATGCTGCTGGCCTTAACTTCGTGGCCATTTCTCTCAGAGTGTCCTGGTCCCCCGGCCCCATCTGCCTCTGCTGGGAAGACCGAGGAGTGACAGCTGCTCCCATGGCCTCTGTGCCTGGATGGATGGGGGGGGGCACTCGAGGGAGGCCCATCCAGCTGTGTCCTCCTGGGCTCCCAGGACGGCCCCACCCTGATTGATGGCAGGGCGTAAGGCACTCGTGATTGACTGATTGGTATCTCCCATAAGGAGGGGACATGCCCTGGGTGGCACTGCACCTCTGGGAAGTGTCTGGGCATGGGAGGGTCTGCAGTGGCCACAGGCCTCCTCTGCCTTCTGTCAGCCCCAGCCAGCCAGAGGAGGCCCAGAGGCAAGGCCAGAGCCGGGGTTGGGAGCCTGGGGGCTGAATGTCTGAGCCTCGATTCCCCATAGCCTCACGTGGAAGAATTCCCTGTCTTTATCCCCTGCGTCATTCAAGGCATGCTTGGGGCACCCACTCTGCGCCCGCCCTCCTAGGGACCGGAGTCCACACGGCCTGGGCCCTCCTGGGAGGTGCACCTGTCTTACAGCGGAGTGAAACAATGCCGGGGTGCTGGTTTGTTGGTTTGGTTGATTGATTGATTGATTTGAGATAGGGTCTCACTATGTATCCCATGCTGGCCTTGATCTCTCGATTCTCAGGCCTGAGCCTCCAGCCTGAGTGCTGGAATTACAGGAGTGGCCACCCGGCCTGCAGGATGCTGGTTTTCCTGATCTAACACCAAGTCTGGTTTCTCGTTCTGGTGGGAGGGAGTTGTGGGTACAGCAGCCCAGTCATCCGCAGGCCTGTGTCCCCCTCACTCTGTGCGTGGCACTGAGGGTCACAATGGCAGCAGCGCTGTGGGCAGCCCCCCAACCCACTACCTCAGTTAAATCTCACAGCAGGCCTGTGAGACAGGGACAGTCATGATCCCAAGGTTGCAAAGTAACCAAGACACAGAGAAGTTTCGACTTGTCTGAAGTCACACAGCCTACAAATGCTGGGCCTGGGATTTGAACCTGGATTTGCCTGATTCTAGATTCTGTGAGCTCAGCCCTGAGAGAGCCCATGATCCTAGCATTTTCTTTTTCTTTTTTTTTTCTTTCTTTCTTTTTTTTTTTTTTTTTTTTTTTTTTTTTTTTTTTTTTTTTTTTTTTTTTTTTTTTTTTTTTTTTTTTTTTTTTTTTTGGTAGTACTAGGGTTTGAACCCAGGGCCTCGCGCTTGTATGCTTTGCAAGTGCCGGAACACTGCGCTGCACCCCCAGCCCATTTTTTTACTTTTTGAGACAGGGTCTCGCTAAGTTACACAGACTGCCTCTGGTCTCAAACCTGCGATCCTCCTACCTCCACCTCCTGAGCCCAGCCGTTGGGATTACAGGCGTGCACCACCACGCCCGGATTACACCACCACGCCCAGCTTGATCCCAGCATTTTCTACACTGCAGGGTCAGTGTGAGGGGCTGAGTAGGACAAGGCAGTGGACAAACTTTGGGGTCAGAGAGGCACGTGAGGTCATGAGCTGTCTGTCCTGGGAAGAGTTCAGACACCAAGTCCTGCTCTGGGTAGGGAGCTGCCCAGGATGACCGGGGCACAGGACAGAGGGTCAAGGGTGCCATCCTCCCAGCCTGTGCCAGCCGCATCTGCAAGGTTCAGGTGGGTGGGATGGGATCTCTGGGCCCCTAGCCTGGCTTAGGTCTCCCCGGCTCGTGCCTGAGGGACCAGATGGAGAAGCTTGTGTTGCACAAGGTCCACATCCCTGTTTCCTTGCTGCGTCCTCCCGGACTGTCTCCTCCTTCCGGTCAGACAGGGGAATGCTCAGGGCGCACAGGCACGGGTCAGTGGTAATCCACAGTGGAAGCCACACCTGCCCCGCCCTGCTCCCTTCACTAGCTGTGTGATCGGAGGAAAGTTGCCTCATCTCTCTGAGCAGATGTCTTCATCTGGTAAATGGGAATAGGATGGCCTGCCCGGGAGGCTTGTTGTGATGTGCACACGTGATCATGGAGGTCAAAAGCCAAGTGTGTGCCGGGCACAGAGTTGTTGTTCTTGTTGTTGTTAGGCATGCAGTACGTGCTTGAAATTGCCAGCTCTTGCTGGGCCAGGCTGGTGGTTCGGGTTTATAATCCCATGAATCGGGAGGTGGAGGCAGGAGGACTGCAGGTTTGAGGCCAGATGCAGCCTGAGTAATTTAGTGAGACCCTGTCCCAAGATTAAAAAAAAAAAAAAAAAAAAAAGGCCGGGGGAGCAGCCTAGCGATAGAGCACTTGCAAAGTATGTATGAGGCCCTGGGCTCAACTGTCAAGTACTGCAAAGAAAAACACAGAAAGAAAGAGAAAGAAAGAAAGAAAGAAAGAAAGAAAAGAGAGAGAGGAAGAGAGAGAGGAAGAGAGAGAGGAAGAGAGAGAGAAAGAAAGAGAGAGAAGGAGGGAGCGAGGGAGATAGAGAGAGAGAAAGAGAAGGAAGGAAGGAAAGGAAGAAAGAAAGAGGAAAAGGAAAAAGGGAAAAAGAAAAGAAAAGAAAGAAAGAAAGAAATGAATGCTGGCTTTTTCCACCCCAGCAGGACCTGTGAGCCATGCTGCCCGTGGCAGCACCAGAGCCAGCCGGCAGGGCTGGGGATTACCATTGACCTTGTAGCCTGGCCCGCCCTGCACGGTGAACGTGTCTAGGACTCAGCTCCATCATCCTGGTTGCTGGGGCTCTGTCAGAGCTGGTGTGACTGGCCCTGCTCTGGTCATAGGGTCGGGGAAGGTGCAGGGTGAGTCAGGCTGAAGGATGCCCGGGGCGGCACAGATCATAGTGCAAAGGGGTCGCAGTGGTCTGTGGGGAGCCGAGGCAGGGATGCGGGCCCTGGCAGGCTGGGCAGGGCTGCTGGGGCTCTGTGAAGAGTGTAGCTCCAGGGGTGTCCACACCCGGGCAGGGGCTCACTTTGAATGCAGGGTCTATAGAACCCCCCACAAAAATTGTAAGTTGAGCCCCAGGAAGCAGCTCTGTGAATTATGTGGCAAAGGGAGAAGAGCAAGGCTCAGAGCAAGTCGGAAGGAGACGTGAGGCCAGGCTCCACACAGTCACTCACTGCCCTGCCAGGAAGTGGCGTGTGAAGTGGGTCTTGAAGAAGCAGAAGATTTCCCCTCCCCATCTCCACCCTGTTCCCACAGCGATGTTGGAAGGGGCTCTGGAGGGCAGAGGCACCTCGGCCAGCAGAGGGAAATGATGGCAAAGGTGATGGCCGGGCTCAGAGGACACGTAATGGCCATGATTACAGTCCCTCTTTTTCAAACAGCACTTCCAAACCTGCAGGCTCCTCTGACTGTGCGTTTGGGGACATGCCAGGGCGGCACACCAGGTGCCCAGGGCAGCGGGGACCAGGAGGAGCTCACCCAGCTGGGGAGGACGGTGGGGCCCACCCCTGCCTGTCCCTTAGTCCCTGGCATGGGCACAGATGGAGGAGCCGGAGAGGTGAGGAGGGGCAGGAGCCCGTCTCCCAGGCGGGGGGCGAGGGCAGGGTCTATGTCCAGATCCCAAGGTGGTGAGGGTCCAGGTGGGGAAGCTCCTGCTGGCCATAGCCTGCCTTGCTCAGGCCACAGAGAGAAAAGAGCAGTGGCGCCTGCCCCTGCCTGCTGGCACCCGGCCCCTGCTGCCAACCTGGATGGAGGTTGGGGGGATGAGCTGAGCCTGGAGGGCAGTGCGGCTGGACTGCAGCAGGCCTTTCCCTGAGGCCTCTATCCATCAGCTGCCTCCCAGGGAAAGCCACCTGTCCCCTGTGCCACCCCGTGCACCCTGCCCTTGCACTCAGCACAGCAGGGGGCAGGAGCCCCACAACCCCGAGGGAGGCAAACGGAGGCGTGAGGTACTGAGTGAGTCTGGGGTGGCAGAGGCAGATCCAGACTGCAGGAGGCTGCGCGGGCTCCTGGGGTCCTGAGAGCCCCAGAGGAACCGGGCTGCGCCTTCTTTCCCCTCTTTTATTATTATTTCCTACCAAGACATGGGCTGGGATTTAGCTCAGTCGGTAGAGCGCTGCGCTATAGTCTCTGAGGTCCTGAGTTCAATTCCCAACACTGCAAAACTGGGAGAAGGGCCTGGCAATCCACTCCCAAGGCAATCCTGAAACAGTCAGCCATTGAAAACCCTATGAGGGTCGCTATGGGTCGGATACCAACTCGACAGCACCTAACAACAACAACAAACCAAGACATAACAAGGGTGTTAAGTGGCCAGGGCTATGGCTTGAAGTGTCAACTTTTGCCCAAAGCTTGGGGATTGGCTCCCTGGAGCCCCCGTTCTCCTTAGGAAGGCTGGGTGTGGGGTGGCAGTCGCTGGGGTGCAGGGGGGCTGTCGTACAGGCTGGAAACCCACCTGCCAGCTGGATGTCCTGGGCTTGGGCCGACTTGCTCTTGGGAGGTGTGGGGCAGGGCTCTGGAGCAGGGCAGGCCAATCCCCCTGTAACCGTCAAGGACCTAACACCCTCTCAAGTGGTATTTGCAGCACGTGTGGATGGCGGGCATGCGTGCCAGAGAGCAGACGTAGGGGTCGAGGCCATGGAGCGGGGCTCCTGCCCCCACCCGGGAGGTCTGGTCTAGAGTAGCAGCCCAGGCAGCGCAGACTTGGTCCAAGAGGGCAGGCTGGGGACCCTCAGCTCCAGGGATGTCCTGAGGAAGTCACTGTCCCCAGCTATAATGCGTTTATCACGCTCCTGGTCCATGCCTCTGCACTGGATGGGGAGATGACGGCAGAGTCGCAGAGAGCGAGAATAGGAAAAGTCACCCAGGCCCAGAAGGAGAGCTGGGCAGTGGGTGGACGCACCACAGCAGGTGACAGTTGGCACGGGCAGGGAGCGCAGGTCCACAGCGTCTTTCACTGCATGCGGTTTGTAGCAGTCTCTAAGGGGAAGCAAGGGGCAGGGCGGACTGCAGGGATCTGGGAGCGGAATGTTCCAGACAGAACTGCAGGCGTGGCATGCTTGAGGAAGGACAAGGAGAAAGTAGGGGCGGGGAGGGGAGGCGGTGAGGTCAGGAAGGAGGCTCTCGAACAGACAGACTCTGTGAGAAGGTTCTGAGCCACAGGGTTGTCCCCATAAGCCTGTCAAAAGTTGAAAGTACGCTCGACACCCCTCACCTCCTGCACATCGTGGCTTAGCCCAGTGGGCTCCACCCTGCTCAGGACACCTCCATCAGCCTGTGGTTGGCTAACGCAAAGCCTATTTCATAATACGATGTAGAACAGCTCGTGTAATTTATCAACTGCCTTACTTTAAGGGGAAACCAGAGGGTTAGATGGGTATTGTTCCCAGCCATCGTGAAGTTGAAAAATTGTAAGTTGAACCATTAAAAGTAGGTAGGGGACCCCATTTGTATTTTAAAAACAAAGGTAGCCGGGCACAGTGGTGCACATCTGTAATCCCAGCGACTAGGGAGGCAGAGGTAGAAGGTTTGCAAGTTCGAGACTAGAGGAAGTCTACACAATTTAGCAAAACCCTGTCTCAAAAAGTAAGAAAAAAAAAATGGGCTGAGGGTGCAGCTCAGTAGTACAGCACTTGCAAAGCTTGTAAGCGTGAGGCCCTGGGTTCAATCCCCAGTACCACAAAAAAAAAAAAAAAAGAAAGAAAAACAACAAAGGTAATAAGGACTGACAGCTGCATTCTACCATTCTCTATGGATGGAAGAAATAGTTAAGTAATGGGGTGCGATTGCACCTCTCTTTGAAACTCTGAGTTCAGGGGTATTGGACTGGGAATAGGAAATAGCATAGCGGGATTATTAACACCACAGAAATCAACAAAAGCTACAAAGCAGGCATTTGTGCCTTACTCTCTTCATTGTCAACACTGAAGAAAGACCTCATTTGATTGGGATTATCACAAAAAAATTCAGACAGAATTCTTCCAATATTATCTGATGCGGCAAAGAGGCTGCTTACGTCATTGACGAGTGGCATTTGACACGCCTCCCTCGCTTCTCTTCCTTCTTACTCATGAACACAGACAAAACTACCTACCCACGTTCATGTCACACATCAGGTTTAATGACAGTGAATCTATTGGGGGAAGAAAGGGCAGAGTGGGGTGCAATTGCACTTGTCAATCCTGGTGGGACAGCCACCACCAGTTGGTTACAGTTACAGGACTCTGGTGTTTAGAGCACATTTTACCACAAGGAGTAACAACTGTAGTATTATAATGCCGACATTGTATAATGCACATGACTTATATCAGCAAAATGTATAATAAATACGCATACGAGTAGGTATAAATGCACGACACCCCTCCACACGCCAGCTGGTTGGTAAACATTCGCCAGCACATCACTGGTGTTAGGGGGTTGGGGCTGTGAGGGGGGCAACAAAGGACAGAAGGGGGTGGGTGAGACAGCAAGCAGAGCCTGGTCCCTGCAGCCAGGGGCAGGAGGGAGTCCAGGAGGCCAGATGACCATCTGGCTCAAGCGCCTCTGCCAGTCAACAGCGGAAGAAGAGATCTGGCCACAGAGCAGCTGGTGCGAGGAGGAAGCCTGAGGGCAGGCAGGTTCCAGAGGCCGTGGGGGCTGTGGGACCCCAGCTCTGAGGAGCTTTCCTGCAGGAGGAGCCCAAGAGACTGGTTAGGGATGGGGCGGGTGCTGGTTTTAGAAAGGGTGACATTGCAGGCCCCTGTGTGCTGGGCTGGAGAGAGGGATGGGGGAGCGGGCGATGCTGGGTCTAGAGCAGCAGCCCACCAAGCTCAGCCCCGGTCCTGAAAGGCAGGCATGGGTGTGGCTCAGCGCCAGGTGCGCTGGGACAGGAGGAAGGCAGAGGGAGGTGACCAGCTCTGGGGGGGCGGAGCTTCCTTCCAGAGAGAGGGGAGCGGCAGGGTGCTTCCTGGGACTCTGAGAGGGAACAGAGCCTCAGGAAGCGCAGCACCACAGCAGGTAGTGCACGCAGATGCAGGGCGGGTGGGGAGCGGCTTTGGCTTGGGCTGAAGGCAGGCTGGGCAGTGTGGCAGAGGGAAAGTGAGCTAGAGGGAGAGAGGACATAGGTGACAGGAAGGAAGGGACAGCAAAAGGCAGGCAGGTGCAGAGGGCTCAGAATTTGGGTGCTGGGGGATGAGGCCTGGTGGATGTGTAGTGGTGGGAGGGAGGAGCTGTCCAAGTGGAGGCCAATAAGGCAGTGGGCAGTGGGTGTGGGACCTGGGGTGGGATCTGGGGTGGGATGCGGGGTGGGATCCACCTCCAGGGAGGCCAAGGGCAGTGGAGGCATTGTTGATAGAGAGGAGATCAAGGGATGGAGTGGCCAGGATGCTCGCGCCACTGAGCACAAATAACACCTGGGGACGGCAGGCTGGAGACAGACAGGAGGTGGCACCCGCCAGGAAGGAGGACGGAGTGGCCGCCAGGAGGGGCTGTGCAGATGGTGGTGTCACCAGAATGATTCCATCACAGCTGGGGGTTTATGGAATAAAGACGGTGACCTGCAAGGGACAGTGGGGAGCAAGGAGCAGCCCTGCCTGCCTTAGACCCAGAGGCCGGAGAGAGGGAGGGAGAGGCGGCCACGTGAGAAGGCTTCAGGGAGCATGGCCACGGGGAGGGCGTGGACGGTGCAGGGAATGGGCGATGGGAGACGGAGTCAGGAGTGATGGGGGTGGGGGAGGTAAGGGTTTCTATGGTAACAGGTGTACACAGTGACGGAGCATGAAGGTGGGAGGATTCCCGGAGGAATCAGCGTGGGGCACGTGGGGCAAGTGGCATCAGAGAGGCAGGGAGAGTGGGTGTGGGGAAGGTCTTACAGCAGCCTGTGGTGCTCCGGAGCCCTCTCCACTCCTGCCTCATCTGTGAGATGGGGGCGATAAAACTTATTTTGTGGGGCATGGTGAGCAACTTGTGATTGTGGGAAATGTGGCTATTGTCAGTGGAGGCAGCGGTTTGAGGGGGACAGAGTGACCCTGGCAGGGGTCATGGGGTGTGGCTTCTCCAGAGCTGGGCTTTAGGGGTCCAGGAAAGGGAGGAGGCAGGAGGACATGTAAAAGGACCCCTCCGACAGCGTCTGTGCAGTCAGGTAGACGTCAGCAAGTGGATGTGACTCTGGTGGTGGCCTCGAGGCTGACAGGTGTGTTGTGCGTTGTGCTGTTGACGCCCGGATGAGGGAGGGAGGGAGAAGCTCGGACATGCGGCCCTCATCTGACTCCCCTCCAGGGTGGGGGCCACCATGACCAGGGGCCTCGTGTGACCCAGAGGCCAGCCTGGATCCTGGCACAGAGGGGTGGGCAGTTTGTGCTTCTTCAGGGGTGAGGAAGGACGAGATGCCACCCAAGGCCCAATGGGCTTGGCCCTGGACACCCTGTAGGACTTCCTGTCTGAAGCTATGGCCTGGGGACGCTGGTCCCAAGCTGGTCCCAGCTGTGCTGGGAGTAGCTGTTGGCACGAGAAGGGGAGGGAAGTCCAGCAGGTGAGGGCCTCTGATTGGGCAGACTGTGGGATTCCTGTCCCCACACCTGGGGAGCCCAGAACTCTGGGGCATCAGGTTGGGGCTGTGCATCAGGTGGACAGAGAGAAGGTGCACTGGGGACCCCATCAGTCATGTGCTGTAACCACTCAGGTGCAAATGGGCCTGAGAACCCCCCTTCAGGCTAGCGGAAAGTGAGAATCCATCCATTCATTATCCTGTGTTTATTGAACACCTATTACGCGCCAGGCCCTGAGTAAGTGCTGAAGATACAGCAGCGAGCAAAACAGAAACTCCCTGTCCTCGTGCAGGTGAGCTAGGAGGAGAAACGGCAGGCTTGAGAATCAGAGCAGGTGCTCAGCGAAGGACACAATGGTCAGAGTGAAGAGACAGCATACAGAATGGGAGAAAATCTCTGCCAGCTGTACATCAGACAGGGGATTAATATCTAGAATACATAAAGAGCTTGAAAAATTAAATACCAGAAGCAAAGTATCCAATCAAAACATGGGCAAAAGAATGGAACAGAGACTTCTCAAAAGAAGAAATGCAAGTGGCCAACAATCCGATGAAAAAATGTTCAGCATCCTTAGCCATCATGGAAATGCAAACCAAACTACACTGAGATACCATCTCACTCCAGTCAGAATGGCTACCATCAACAAAACAGGCGACAACAAGTGCTGGCGGGTATGTGGGGAGAAAGGAGCCCTGGTGGGAAGGCACATTGGTGCAACCACTATGGAAATCAATATGAAGGTTCCTCAAAAACTAAAAATAGAACTACCATATGACCCGGCTATCCCACTCCTGGGTATATATTTGAAGAACTAGTCAATATACCACAGAGACACCTGCTTGTCCATGTTTATTATGGTGTCATTCACAATAGCCGAGATATGGAATCAGCCTAGGTGTCTGTCAACAGATGAGTAGATAAGGAAATTGTGGTATATATATATACCATGGAGTTTTATTCAGCCATAAAGAAGGATAAAATTATGCCCTAGGCTGGAAAATGGATGGATTATTGTTTTAAGTGAAATAAGCCAGACCCGGAAAGACAAGCATCACATGTTGTAAGACTCGGCTTCCCAGAAAGAAACCGTGTCTATCTAGAGAGTTCCCAATGACAGACGGAGTCCAAGGTCCATGCAAATGCGCAGGATTTATTGTTCTGATGTGACAGGGTCCACCAAGCTCTTTCGAACCGGAGACCCCGAAATGCAAAAATGAGGGTCTTTTATACCCATGTTAGGTGCCGTCAAGTCGGTATCCGACTCATAGCGACCCTCATAGGGTTTTCAATGGCTGACTGTTTTCGGGATTGCCTTGGGAGTGGATTGCCAGGCCCTTTATCCCATCTCTGTGTTGCTGGGAATTGAACTCAGGACCTCAAGAGACTATAGCGCAGTGCTCTATCCACTGAGCTAAATCCCAGCCCCTTTATACCCATACAGAAGCAGAATTAGCAGGTTAATTGGTTACATTAGTTGACCTTTAAACTGATTAGCAGGTTAATTGGTTACATTAGTTGACCTTTAAACTGATTAGCAGGTTAATTGGTTAATAGTGTGGTGCACTCGAAGGGGGCCTTTAAACTGATTGGTTCAAGCAATAGAGTGGTAATCCAAAACAGTCCCGGACTTTCCAAGTTGGGTGGGGCCGGTTCACTCTAGGGGCAGTGGAAAATTTTTACCTCATTCAACTTAGTCTGATCTATAAAATGGCTGCTCTATGGCTAAGCTGGGACCTTTAACGTTTTGTCTCATATGTGGCTATTAGACTTCAATATATATTTGTTAGTAAGCCATATTGATCATAAAAGCAGACAGGACCAAAGTAGGGAAAGATAATGGACTAAAGAAGGGGGAAGGGGCAAGAAGAAAGGGTAATGGGAGAAAAGAAAGGAAGTATGTATGTTGGCCTTACGTCAGAATCAGGATGCACATATGTAGATGTTGTTGTTGTTGTTAGGTGCCTTTGAGTTGTGTCCGACTCATAGCAGCTCTTACAGGGTTTTCAATGGCTGATTGTACTTCGGGATTGACTCAGGAGTGGATTGCCATGTCCTTCTCCCTTTTTTGTGGTGCCAGGAATTGGACTCAGGCAGTACCTTAGAGGCTGCAGAGTGGCGCTCTACCAACTGAGCTAAGTCCCAGCCCCACATATGTAGATAGATATACTAAAGAAAAAATGACATGTAGGTAGACGGGCTACCATTGGTGGGGAGGGAGGGGGAGAGGGAGGGGCGTATGAGATGGTTAAGGGGGAGGTGAACATGAGCAATTGTACAACGAAATGCGTGTATGGAATTGTCACAATGAGACCCATTAAGTTGTGCATTAAAAATTACCAATAAATACAAGATCAGAAAGAGAAACAACACATGTTCTCACTCATATGAGGGAGCTGACTCAAAATTACAAGAAGGAAAAATCCTACTCAAAGGTCAGATCACATTAAAAGGGGGGGAGGGAAGATAAGAATGAGGTCAATATAAATGGACTAGAAATCGCATGTAATTGTTCTAACAAGATAGAAACAAAGACCACTACAGGAAAAGTTT
>VMDO01010195.1:0-52507 GCA_007922755.1 Pedetes capensis | reverse complement strand
AGGGGGGAAACATAGAGGAAGGTAAGGGGTAACCTATATGAATAATGCTTATCAAATTGCATATATGAAAATTGTCACAATGAAAAGCATGTCAAAATGAATCACATTATGATGTACATTAAAAATTTCTAAAAAAAAATTACCAATAAATAAATAAATAAAAATACAGAGCAGGGTAAGGGGAAAGAGTAGGCTGGGGAGAAGGTGAGCATGGTGCACATTAAATGGGGTGATGGGAGGTTTAAATTTAAGCAGAGCCCTGAAGTTTGAGGGCAGGAGCCTTGTAGAGATGTGAAGAACATTCTATGTAGAGGGAACAGCTGTGCAAAGGCCCTGAGGCAGGACAGCCTGGTGTCATCATGAACCAGCAGGAAGGCCAATGTGGCTGGAGCCAAGTGCGACTTGGGTCTGGGGGTCCCCTGCGCAGCTGTTCAGGGGTGCCGTTTGAACAGCTGGCAGCCCAGCCCCCACCCCCATATGTGGCCACTCTCTGGAGCCACCTGGACTTTTCCCCTTTCCCTTCTCTGCCAGTGATGTGCCTAACGGCGCTGAGAACTTTCGGGTCTCTGAGAGCTCTGAGGTGAAGGTCTTCGTGGTGCGTGATCCCTCACGGCGGGCAGAGCCGGCAGGCAAGGCCGTCTGGCCCCTGGGTTCCAGTAGGAATGTGATCGTGTCTGTGAACACCGCCAGTAAGGACTTAAACGACCTCAAGGTAAGAACCACCTCTTCAGAGTAAGGGCTGACTCTCCCCCTCCCCCACCCAAGGCCCCCCATAGGATACCCCATTCACATGCCACCCTCTTAACCAAACCCCACAAAGCTTCTTACCGCTACACCCGCACAGTGCGTCCTGATTCCAGACACCCAAGCCTGCAACACCACCCCCGAGCCCAAACACCACACAGGTACCCAGGGACGCTCCTAGACACCCTTCCAACTCCCAAATACCCCTGAGTGGATCCCTGTATTCTACACGCCGCAGGAAATCCCCCTCGCACCCCTCTCACGCAGGCAAGGCTCCACGGCGCCCCCCCCCCGGGGGCCCATGCTCCCAGTACGCATTTGCGCATGCGCACACCTGCCCACCCCTTCCGCACCCAGGCAAGGCTTCTCCCGCCTGGGATAGCGCTGAGTTCCAATGATGCCTGCTCCCGCCCGGCCCCAGGCACTCAGGCGCGGTGACCTCTGAACGGTGTTGCGGCCCTTTGTCCGCGGTAGGGCCAAGCCAGGGCCTGTATGTGGCTACCTGTGAGCAGGGCTGGAGGCCCGGCGCTCAGGTCTGACATCTGCCTCGTGACCGCAAGCAGTGACCTGAGTGATGTCATCAGGAACAAGCCCTGCCTCCCGGGGCCGTCCCGGGGCTCACTGAGGTGCCCCATCAGGGTACTGTTGTGGCGTCCAGACCACAGTGAAAGCCCCGTGGCCACCGGCTGTGATTACAGGGCTGGGGTTATGTTTCTGACAAGAGGGATGCCACACAGGCTCAGGGAGGTCGAGTTGCCTCCGTGGATGGTGACGGCGGCCCCTTCTCCGTCTGTCTCTCCCACATCCCCTGATGGTCCAGCCACGTTCTTGGGGGTCCCCCCATCCCATCTGCCCTTTGCTTGCAGACAGTTCTGGGCTAGAGGAGTACCTGGCCTCTAGCTGGGGAAGTGGCTCAGTGTGGAGGCCGGGGGCCTGGGAGTCTCAAGACACCGGTGGGCCTCCAGCCTCCGGCCTCCCCTGCCTCTAAGCAGGGCTGCCGGGTGCAAACCCCTTTCCTCTGCCTCCACCACTTGCTGCCTCAGGGCTCAATTCTCCCCCCAGGTCCACGTGTTCTACTTTGGGCCGCAGGAGGGCAGAGCCCTGGGCCACAGCGCCCTCTACCTCACCGGCGTGGGTAAGTCCCACCTCCCAGCTGTCTGTGACATGGGGCAATGGGGGATCAGGACAGAGGCCTCCCAGGGGAAGGCCAGCAGCCAGCCTCCTCCACCTCGGGGGATCTTGGCTTCTCCAAGACTTTCCAACCTCTCTAGAGCCACAGGGGTGGAGACCCAGCAATACTCAGGGCCACGGGGTCTTGAAATGTCACTGCGCCTGCTAGAGCCAGGAAGCACCTCCACCCAGAGTCCTGTGTCTGCCCTGAGTGGATCGCCAGGATCCAGCTCTAAACTGTGGGGAGCCACGGGCCCCTTTCAGCCAGACCGAGGGCAGCCACTCAGAGGACGGCAGAACCCAGCCCTAGAGCCTCAAGGTGGGGCCAGGGCTGCCACCTGTGCTCTAGAGGCCCAGGGCCACCAGGAAATAGTTCAACCCACATAGAGGAGCTCATAACACTGGAGCCAAAGCCTCGGGGCTCTCTGACCCCAGACCTGTAGATGTCATCCACACCCAGAACCCTGGGGCCAGCTGCACGGGCCCCCTAAGTGCTGGTGATGGTCCCCTGGGCTGGACTTCCAGGTCCTCATGGGCTTGGAGAAGGCCGGGCTTTACGTCAGACCTGCGCATTACGGTGTGAAGACAGAAGCCCGTGTCCGTCCCTTTTCAGATGTTTCCCTTGACACTGACACGGATCGCACGGGCACAGCAAACAGGAGCCAAAGTGACAAGGTGAGGCCTTCCTGTCTACCCCAAGGCTGCGGGGTCGAGAGGCAGACCTGGGCATGATCATGGGGTGGAGAGGGGCCACATCCAGAAAGGCAATGAATTCCCAAGGTCTGTGGTACCCAACACACCCACCCGGGGATGGGCAAACTGGCATGAGTGGGCATTAACGTACACCATGTGAATAAAGTGCTGTGTGACTGTTGGAAAACAGCTTACCCTCTCTGGTCTCCATTGTGCCAATATGGAATTGGGATTAGCTCTTTTGCTGGCTGCCCTTTCGATGTGTGGCATTGTGTTTGGACCCCTAAACATGGCAGATGTTTCATGCAAGGTTGTTGAGTGACTGTACGACCTTTTGGTAGAGGGCGCTATGGTCGTCAGCCCCAGTTATACCAGGAAGGATGAAGAGAATGAGCTGGGGTTAGGGTTTTATCCCATAAGAAGTACTGGAAGCTGTCCTGGAATGGGCAGAAGGGACAGTTTGTAGGGATCTATCACGGAGAGACAGCCTGGGTCACAAGGCTTTGTGGCCAGGGTAAGGCAAGGCTCCCTGGTCGGCTGTGTAGGTGGTGCACTGTGCAAGGGTGCTTGGGTAAGGTATGAGGTGGGGGCTATGGTTTGAATCATGTGTTGAGCCCTGGTGCAGGTGGGATCTGCCCAGAAGGGTGGGCAGGAGTGCCACAGAGTGCCATGTAGGCTAGCAGGGCCCACACAGCAAAGACTCGGATTTGAAGGCCAGCTATACACCGGAGGCTGCCTCAGAAACTGAGGCCCACCTTGCAGGCCTGGTGAGGAAGAAATGGAGGCCTGTAGGGGAGAATGGCGGCCAGAGGCAGGCAGGGCTCCAGCTGGCTTTCCTGCCTCCCTGTGGGCCTCAGGACCTTGGGTGGTGTCAGAGACGACCGAGGGGCAGGTTCAGGAGGAGGCTGGGTGGACGAGGGTCTCCCAGGAATTCTGCAGCCCCAGACCCTCATTAAGGGCAGCCTCTGACACCCAGGCAGGGCCAAAGCTTGGCCATTTCTTGGTGTGGTGACATTGCCCTGCTCCTTCAGTGTGATGCTTGGGCAGAGCCACTGTGTACGGCTGTACAGGTTGTTCACTGCACAAGAGTAGGATGGCTCTGCGTCTAGATCCTTACTGAGAGTCCTGGTCCCCAAGTCCATGGTCCCTCTTTTTTTTTTCTTTTTTTTTTTCTTTTTTCTTTTTTTGCGGTACTGGGGGTTGAACCCAGGGCCTTGCACTTGCATGCTTTGCAAGTGCTGGACCACTGAGCTGCACCCCCAGCCCATTGTTTCACTTTTTGGAGACAGAGTCTCACTAAATTACGCAGACCACCTCTGGTCTCGAACTTGCGATCCTCCTGCCTCTGCCTCCCAAGTTGCTGGGATGATAGGTGTGCGTCACAGCGCCCGGCTCCACGGTCGCTCTTTAGTCTTTAAGCAAACCCTCAACACAGAAGTCTCTACACCAGCAAAGCAGCCATCCCAGGCCACACTGAGCCCCCTGGACCCCAAGCCTTCCCCTTTTACCCCAGAAAACCTGGCGCTGGGGCCCTGAGGGCCATGGGGCCATCCTGCTGGTAAACTGTGACAAGGACAGCAACAGGTTGACGGGGCCAGACCTGAGGAGCAGCAGGCTGGTGTCGCAGGCCGGTGAGTGTCAGGAGCTAACCCAGTGAAGCGGACAGAGGGGCATGGGCTGGTGGGAGGGCGGCTCCTCAAGGCCCTCCCGCCACAGACCTGCTGGACATGTCTCCAATGGTGCTGACCTGCGCTGGCCCCGACGAGGTCTTTGACAGCCACAAGCTGGTCTTGAAGGTGTCCTCTACTGATGCTGGAAGAGTGCGGGTCTTCTGTGCTCGGGGTGAGTGGCCGGCTGGTGTCCCTTCCCTCTTCTCCAACGTCTCTCTCTCTCTCCCCTGGCTGCAACTGCCCCCAAGGTTTGCAAACAGCCATTCCACTGGTGCACAGCATGGTGCCCAGAGAGGGAAACTGAGGCTCAGGTGCACGAATTCACCGTCACACACCCACCTGGGGTGGAGCAGTGTTCCAACCTCGGTGTCCCGGGCACCAAGGCCCCTCACTCTCCACCAGGCCTGGCCCCACCTGACCCCTCTAGCCGCCCAGTGTAGACTGATCTTGCTGCCTGCTGAGCCCCAGGCCCCGCCCCTAAATCCCGCCACCCCGTGAGAGTTGTAAGCAGCATCTGCAGGTGCTGGGGTACAGCTCGGCAGGAGTGCTTGCTCCCCACGTGCGAGGCCCTGGGTTCCACCCCAGCACCAAAAGAACTCAGTAGCCGTGAACCATACAGCCACCCTCCACCTGAGGTGGCCCCCACTCTGTAAGCGGCCCGCAGCCCTCCTTCCCCCTCCCTGGCCCAGACCTGGCTGCCAGCTGGACCCGTCCCCTGCGGACCCCATTGAAACCGCTTGGCAGGAAGCCAGAGCTGAGCAAGGCCCCATGCGTGATCTGAAAAGCCCCTCCACTGTGAGCAGGGCCGACCAGGGTGGTCCCTCCAGACACCTCGGGGAGGAGAGGGGGCCGAGGCGGAGCTGTTCCACTGCAGGTGCTTTGGTTAAACTGGGGTGAAATTCACATACGAGAAATTTTAAAGTGAAAGATTCAGTGGCATCTAGCATGTTCTTGGTGGATGCAGCCACCATTTCTATCCAGTCCAGAGGGGTTTTCATCACCCCAAATAAAAACCCAGCCTGTCAGCAGCCACCCCCAGTTACCATTCCCCCACCTCACACCCTTGGCATCTGCAAATCTGCGCTCAGTCTCTAGAGATTTGCCTACCCGGATATTTTATAAACGTGGGATCTTATAAGATGTGGCTTTTTTGTCTGGCTTCTTTTCCTGAGCATTGTGTCCTCAAGGATCATCCATGGTGTACCATACATGGGTACTTGTTCATTTTTCACGGATGACTAATACTCCATCTATGGATATACCACATTTTGAACATGCTTATTGGCATCCACAGATGGACATTCAGGTTACTTTCACCTTCTACCCCAAGTGCTTTTCCCTCTTTACTTGGTTTAAAGTACACACTAGCCCATCTTACAGATGAGAAACTGAGGCCCAGAGAGGTCGAGACTTGAGCCATGGCCACGCAGCTTGTGTGTGGCAGAGCTTGGACAGGAACCCACCTAGACCTGGCAGCCCACGGCCCTTCCCGCACACTGGTCCTGACAATGGTTCTCCCTAGGTGGGCACTCCCTCTCTGACCACAAGCAGGTGCTGGGGCCCCATCACCTGGCCTACAATGTGGAGCGGCAGCGAGGGGAGCAGGAGATCAGATTCTACGTGGAGGGCCTGGCCTTCCCTGACGTCGACTTCTCGGGGCTGGTCTCACTTAGTGTCAGCCTGGTGAACACAGGGGTGTGTACGGCGCTGGGGGTGGGCATGGGGCCACGGGGCTCAGGGACCAGGCTGGGGGCTCCTGAGGCCCAAGGGTGTGGGCAGCCTAGGGTTCCCACAACGCCACTGATTCCCCTCTCCCCCCAGACCCAGCCCGAGGTACCCCTCTTCACAGACACTGTGGCCTTCCGCATGGCCCCCTGGATCATGACCCCCAACACCCAGCCCCCTCTGGAGCTGTACGTGTGCAGGTGAGCGCCCCAGCTCCCCGCCTGGGCTGCCCTTGGGGAGGTGGGCGAGGACACCACGCCGGCCAACCCGCACTCAGCCCATGGCCACGGAGCACCCGCAGCCCAGAGCTGGGCCCGGAACGGCAGCAGGTGGCCTTGGGACTCTTGGCTCCGTCCTGCCCTGAGCCCGTGGGATCTCGGCCAAGGTCCCTGACTCAAGACCCCACCCTGTCCCGTGGCTGAGCTCTGGACCAGCTTGGATTTGGTGTGGGCAGGGGCGCCCGGCCCTGCTCAGGCTGGGGGAGCCGAGGGAGACCCGGCCTCACCCTGACACAGGGAATTCCTACCCCTGCTGAGGACCTGGGGGCCCAGCCCAGGCCCTGGTCCTTCTGCCATCTCTCGGCCTGCTGGCCAGGCCCCTGGTGGCAGGGCGCGTGTCCACTGGCCAGACCCCTCCAGGCCTCGGCATTGGAGGAGGGCCAGGTGCGAGGGGCCACGGCCGAGCTGGCCGGAAACCCACAGGCAGAAAGGGCGCGGACAGACAGGAGCACCAGGGCCACCGGGGTCCAGGTGTGGGCCGTACTGCCGCCTGCTCGCCATCCTACCATGGGGGATGGGGCCAGGCAGGCCAGTGGCCTCTCACTGCCACTGAACCAGTGACCTCCAGGGCCTCCCACCCGCCCGTGCTGGTCCAGGCCCTGCTGCTGGCCTCCATGGTGTGGCCTTGTCCCTCACGTTGGTCCCGTCACCTGGTCATTGTGAGCCCGTGTGCCTCTCTCCGGGGGCCGTCGGAGGCTCTGCGCCCCAGGGCTGACTCCTGGCCACAGTCAGAGGTCCTTGGCTTTTGCAGTGTGACGGATTATCACGGCTCCAACAAGAAGTTTCTGGACGCTATGGCTGACCTGGCCTCGAAGAGCAGCTGCAAGCTGATCGTCTGCCCCCAGGTTGAAAATCGCAATGACCGCTGGATCCAGGTGGGCGTGGGCGAGAGCTGCAGGTGACCCTGGCGGTGCGGGGGAGGGGAGCTGTGACTGTCCAAGCCAAGCTTGAGGACAGAGGAGCCTGCGGGGATCCAAACCATCCTGGGTCCCCTAGAGAAGCCGGTGCAGCCTGTGTGCGGGACTGGGGTGCTCCAGCCCCGCCGCTGGCCGCCTCAGGGCAGAGGAGGATTGGCTGGGCCGTCCTGCTCCAGGCCCGGTCCTGAACCCCCCTGGGGCGGTCACCGTGGTTCTCGCTCCTCTCCCCTCCCAGGACGAGATGGAGTTTGGCTACACGGAGGCCCCCCACAAATCCTTCCCCGTGGTCTTTGACTCCCCCCGAAACCGAGGCCTGAAGGACTTCTCCTATAAGAAGATCCTGGTAGGTGGCAAAGGACAGACCCGGAGCCCATTCTGCAGGGCCCAGAGGCTGGGAAGAGGGGGCAAAAGGACACAGGAGGTGGGACAGCAGCCACCTGGAGTCAGCAGGAAGGTTGGGTGGGGGATGCAAATGGTATGCAAATCATGTGCAAATACACAGTCACCCCAATTGCCCTCTCCCTTCATTCTGGGGAGGGGGCAGAACAGCAAAGTTCTTCTAGGTAAGGGGCTTATTCTCAGGGGAGTCAGCAGAAGGGTCAGTGCTGGGGAGACGAAACTGCCTCTTGGGGGGCATTCACCCTCGGTGAAAGCTCATGGCTTTTGTTTTTAACAGCCAGGGTCTGTTTCCAGATAGCAAGTGTTTTCTAAACAGCTATTATAGGCCAGACACTATGCTACCTCCTGTGCTCAAGATAGTAGCAGTGGCACCTGCTACCACATATAGAGTTCCAGGCACTGACCCCTATCTTTCCATGAGCTACATCATTTAATCCATGGGGCACTCTCTGCTGTTGTTATTGTTGTTGTTAGGTGCCTTTGAGGTGGGTCCAACTCACAGCGACCCTATGTACAACAGAACAAAACACTCCCTGATGTTGTGCCATGCCCGGCACTATGTCAGTGCTTCTCCACTATTCACAGGGTTTTCCGTGGCTGTTTGCTTCAGGATTGCTTGGGGAGTGGGCTGCCAGGTCCTTCTCCCGTTTTATGTGGTGCCGGGGATGATCCCGGGGCCTCCGCGCAGAGCTGCACTCTACAAGGGCTATTTTTATTCCCTCTTTGTGGATGAGAAAACTGGGGCTCAGGGAGGTAAAAGACCTTGCCTGTGGCTGTGCGCTGAAGTGCAGGTGGCCTCCGCTTGCAAACCCAGGCAGGTGCCCGTGCAGCCGCAAGCCCGGCACTAGGCTGCACAGCCTTCGGAGGTGCCCTGCCTCTGCCTCTCTATAGGCCCCCTATTTCCCTTCTGCTGGGACAGTGCTGTGGGGGGAGCTGTGCTTGGGGCATCCCCGAACGGGCACATTCACCCCCCCTGGAGGGGACAAGAGACAGGGAACCCTGCCCGGCGAGGCAGCGCCTCCACTGTGGCACCTGCCTGAGCCTGGGCCCCAGGCCTGGCCTGTGGGTGTCAGGGGCATCTGTCACCCATCGCTGCTCTGTTCCCACTTATTCCTGACCTCCCACTGGCCCTGGGTCCAGTTTTCTTTTGTGTGTGTGTGTGGTACGGGGGGTTGAACCCAGGCCTTCGCACTTGCATGCTTTGCAAGTGCTGGACCACTGAGCTGTACCTCCAGCTCCACCCCCCCCCCTTTTTTAACTTTTTGAGACAGGGTTTCACTAAATTACACAGACTGCTTCTGATCTTGAACTTGCGATCCTCCTGCCTCAGCCTCCCATGCCGCTGGGATTACAGGTGTGCACCACCACGCCCGGCTGGGTTCAGTTTTCTGTTCTGCCCCCAGCCTGTCATGGAAGTGAAGACTTCTCAACCTTTTCTCTCCCTGTCCTGTGTTTGGAGCTGGGGCCTCTGCCTGGCGCCCCACAGAGCGCGCACTGTATCTTCATTACCTTCCCCCACCTGGGGTCTAAGTCCCCTTTGGTTTCTCCTTCCACCCTCCGGTTCTTCAGACACGTGCCGGACGATTTCCAGACATGTGTGAACTCCCTGGTTACCTCTTCTGGGCTGACCCGTCCTTCCGTTGTGGCTCTCAGGGAGCAGGGCTCTGTAAGAGTGGACAGATATGGCCTTTCTGGCTGCAGAGCCAGGGAGCAGGTTCCCCCAGCATCCCCGGCCCCCAAAACTGCCCCTTCCTGTCCTAACGGATCCCTGGCTTGGGGCGGGGTCTTGCCGGTCCTCCTTAGGGTCCTGACTTTGGATACGTGACCCGCGAAATCCTGTCCGGTGGGGCCTCCACCCTGGATTCCTTTGGCAACCTGGACGTCAGCCCGCCCGTCACGGTGGGTGGCATCGAGTACCCACTGGGTCGGATCCTCATCGGTAGTGGCTTCCCCAGGTGAGTGGCCTGGAGGGTAACTGGGGGGCACGCCATGGCGGCAGCACCCACCCCCCAAATCAGCGTCTGGTCACCAATATGGTTCCCAGTGTGGGAGGTGGTCTGCACTGGCCGCCTGGAATCCTGGAATCCATCAGAGCCCTGGAACCTCGGGTCCCAGGGTCTTGGGAGAAAACTTCCAAGCTGGTGGCCTAGGGTCCTTTGATGAGCTTCCGAAGTCACCAACACTAAGGGCAGTATTACAGCACAGGCCACACATAAAAAGCCCAGTTTCTGGCCGGGCACAGTGGTGCATGCCTGTAATCCCAGTGGCTCGGGAGGTGGAGGCAGGAGGATCGCAAGTTCGAGACCAGAGGCAGTCTGCGTAATTTAGCAAGACCCTGTCTCAAAAAAAGTGAGAAAAAAAAAGGGCTGGGGGGTGCAGCTCAGTGGTCCAGCACTTGCAGAGCATGCAGGCGCAAGGCCCTGGGTTCAACCCCTAGTACTGCAAACAACAACAACAACAACAAAAAAGTAAACAACAACAACAACAAAACAGTTTCCAGCTCATCCTGAGAAGCCGGAAGAGCTGGAGAGGTGACATGCCAGCTGGCCCAGAGGCAGGGTTCGGGACATGTCGGTTTCTCCCACCAGGAAGCCAAAATAGCTGATGTCCTGGCCATGGCTCAAAAGAGGTCAGGGGTTCCCCAGGGCCAGGAAGGTGGCTGCAGGTGAGTGAGAGGTTGGCCAGGATGCCAGGGGGCAAATGAGTCAGTGGGGCCTTCCCTGGACAGCTGTGAAGAGGAGGCAAGGCGTGTAGGGTTTAACGCCCAGACAGGTGCCGGCATCTGCTGACCAAGCCATGTGGGTCCACCCCCTGCTCAGGGTCCTGGCTGACCCCCATCTAGGGAGGGCGGCAGGCAGGCCAGCACAGCCGTGGGAGCAGAGTGGGTACCACGTGGAGCTGATGCGGGCAGCAACCTTCCAGAGACAGGAGGAAGGCCTGCAGGCTTCAGCGCGGGGAGGACTGTGGGCAGAGCAGGGACCTAGGGGGCTGGTGTTCTGTGATGCATTAGGTTCAGGCTTGAGGAGCTGCTGTGCAGGGGATGGGCAGAGGCAGGCCAGGGCTAGGGAGGGATTGAGAACCTGCACCCTCGTCATCCTGGGGACCCACTCAGGGGCACAGAGCTGGGAGATCAGCACAGGGGAGGAGCTCTTCAGTGGTCCCCAAGGACTTTGCCGTCTCTCTGTCACACTGCAACCCAGGCACACCTGACCTGTCCCAGCTGACCAAGCCTCCTCTAGCCAGCTGGGCACGAGGACTTCTTCCCACAGGAGCCACAGGGCTCGGTTCCAGGTGCTCCCAGACCTAGAGCAAGGACCTGCATGGGAAGCAGGAGTCTCCACGGTGGCTGTTGCTCTACCCCATTGTCGGTTGAAAACTAGGAATGAGGCCCTTAGTGGACTGATGGGACCCTAAGGCTCAGAGAGGGAAAGTTATTTGTCTAGGATCACACAGCATGTTAGTGATAATCCAAGTCTTCTTCTTCTTGAGCCCCAAACTAAAATTTAGTCTCATATCATGCATGATGCACATAGGAACATGGTATGAATGCATGAATGAATACATCAAACTTCCCTTTTCTGAGGCTTGGTTTCCTCATCTATAAACTGGGAGTAGCACTGGTTTCAACCTCATAGGGCTGTTGTTGATTAATTCAGGTAACGTGGGTAAAGCACCATGTGCATGGCACATAGTAGGTGTGCAATACATTTTTCCCCCAAGCCTTAGTGAGAATCTGACATTTAAAGAAAGGCTTGAAGGAGATAAGGGCGTTAAAGTTGGGCTTGTTTAGAAGGAGAATGTTCCAGAGAGGAAACAGCCTGTGCAAAGGCTCTGAGGCAGGAACATGCCAGAGACGTTAGAAGAACAACAAGGAGGCTTGTGGGGCTGGAGCTGAGTGAACAAGGAGGGGCCGTGGTGAGTGAGACCCCAGAGCTCTGCCTAGTAATCCCCAGGTGGCAACTGGAGGGTTATTATGATGATTAAACAAGACACTGTGCACAGTAGGTGTCCAACAAATGCTTAAACTAGGCACATAATAGGGGCTCAACAAATGTGAGGTACTTTCTTGGGTCTTGGCGCTCGGCACTGCAGTTTAGACGTTCTTTGGACAACTCTGCCCCCTGGTGGTGGTTATGATGATGACTCAGAGCTGGAGTCATGTCTCCAAGACCTGGGGTGGTCTTGTTGGGGCAGAGGGAGGGCAGGAAATTGTCTCCACTGTCCCTGACTTATCTGTTTCTGCTTCCTGCTACTTTCTTCTCATGAGAAACTGCTGAAGTACAGCTCCTTTCCCCACCCTCTCACTGTTTTTAAAGAGACCTTTTAAAATGGCAAACGCTAAATTAAGAGAAACACAAACATTTCCCATGATCCCATCCTACAATGCAAATCAGGGGCCTCATTTGTCCCTGCTTGTCAGGGCTTCATTGATTTAGGTTATGTAGATCAGGGACTGTTTATTCCATAGCAGCTCAAAAGCATTTGCATGATTCATCCATGTTTCCAAAGCACGGATTATGAGTGAGGCACTAGGCACACAGTGATGATCAGCTTAGACAGAACGCCCTGCCTCCTGGGAGTAAGTCCTCACAGGATATGAGGCAAAAGACACATAATATTTAAGTACAGGGAAAATATTAAAAGATGCAGGGAACATCAAAAGAAGGTGGAAGGAATACACAGAATCATTATATAAAAAAGAACTGGTGAATGACCAACCATTTCAAGAGGTTACATAGGATCAGGAACCAATGGTACTGAAGGATGAAGTGGAAGATGCCTTGAAGGAACTGGTGAAATACATGGCTCCAGGTATTGGTGGAATACCAATAGAGATGTCTCAACAAGCAGAGGCAGCACTGGCGGTGCTAACTTGTTTATACCAAGAGATTTGGAAAACAGCTACCTGGCCAACTGACTGGAAGAGATCCATATTTGTGCCTATTTCCAAGAAAGGGGATCCAACCAAATGTGGAAACTATTGAATGATATCATTAATATTCCATGCAAGTAAAATTTTACCAAATATCATTCAAAAGTAACTGAAGCAGCATATAGACAGTGAACTGCCAGAAAATCAAGCTGGATTCAGAAGAGGGCGCGGAACCAGGGACATTATTGCTGATGTCAGATGGATATTAGCCGAAAGCAGAGAATACCAGAAAGGTGTCTGTCTATATTTTATTGACTATGCAAAGGCATTTGACTGGGTGGATCATAACAAATTATGGATAACATTGAGAAGAATGAGAATACTGAAGCACTTAATTATATTCATGAGGAATCTGTACATGGACTAGGAGGCAGTCATTAGAACAGAACAAGGAAACACTGCCTGGTTTAAAGTTGAGAAAGATGTGTGCCAGGGCTGTATCCTTTCACCATACCTCTTCAATTTCTATACTGAACAAATAATCTGAGAAGCTGGATTTTATGAAGAAGAATGTGGCATCATGATTAGAGGAAGACTCATTAACAACCTGCAGTATGCAGTTGACACAACTCTGCTTGCTGAAATTGAAGAGGATTTGAAACATTTACTAGATCAAAGAAGATCTAAGAACACAGCCTTCAGTATGGATTGCGCCTTAACAAAACAAAAATCCTTACAACTGGGTCAATATGCATTGATGCTTTTGAATTATGGTGCTGGAGACGATTATTGAATATACCATGGACTGCCAAAAGAACCAACAGATCTGTCCTAGAGGAAGTGCAACCAGAGTGCTCCTTGGAAGCAAGGATGGTTAGGTTGCATCTTACATATTTTGGACATGTAGTCAGGAGAGACCAATCCCTGGAGAGAGACATCATGTTTGGGAGAATGGCAGGTCAACGAAAAAAAAGGAAAACTCTCCACTAGATGGACTGACACAGTGGTTGCAACAATGGGCTTACACATAAAAAAGATCATGTGCCTGGCACAGAATCGGGGAGTGTTTTGTTCTGCTTTACATAGGGTCACTATGAGTCAGACCTGACTTGGTGGCACCTG
Organism: Pedetes capensis; assembly: GCA_007922755.1. Taxonomy (NCBI): domain Eukaryota; kingdom Metazoa; phylum Chordata; class Mammalia; order Rodentia; family Pedetidae; genus Pedetes; species Pedetes capensis. Next base: position 38,916 of record VMDO01010195.1, on the reverse strand, counting down.
ACAGCAACAACGCCAGGTGGCACCCAACACAGTGGAGAAAAGTTAAGCTGAGAAGGTGGCTGTGAGGTTGTTGCCATTTTCAAAGGGCTTTTTTTAAAGAGAAAAAAGATACTGCTGGGGATTTGAGTTAAACCTGGAGGTAAGAAGGTAAGCTACTGGGGATCTGGGGAGTGGGCAATGATTACAGGGAAAGAGAAAGGCAAGTGCAAAGGCCCTGAGGCAGGAATGTGCCTGGTGAGTTGAAGGTATAGGAGGAAGCCAGTGGGGCGGGACATGAGCAAGTAAGGAGGAGAGTGGCAGGAGGGGACAGAGGGACCCTTGGGGTTAGTAGGGGTTGCACAGGTGAGTGTAGGAAGATCTGTGACCTGGGAGGGGTGCCAGAGAAGGGGCACTGTCTGATATTTAACAGCCCCCTCTGGTTAGACCAAGAGGGAGCAAGAGACACCAGGGAAAGGAACAGACCGCGATTGGCTGGCGAGGAAGGTGTCAGCTGGGCAGGTGGTGGGGAGGAGGTGGGGAGGAAGTGTCTGCTGTCTATGTAAAGATCAGGCCCCCCAGATTGGAGGCGAGTCTGGGAGCTCGGCCATGGCATGTCTTTAAGCCAGGCAAGCAAGGGAAAGATTCTTTTTTATAAAATGTACTAGCCAGGCACAGTGGCGCACGCCTGTAATCCCAGCGGCTGGGGAGGCAGAGGCAGGAGGATCGCAAGTTCGAGACCAGAGCTAGTCTGTGTAATTTAGCGAGACCCTGTCTCCAAAAAAAGTTTAAAAATGGGCTGGGGGTGAAGCTCAGTGGTCCAGCACTTGCAAAGCATGCAAGCGGGAGGCCCTGGGTTCAACTCCCTGTACAGCAAAAAAAAAAAAAAAAAAAAAGTACTGAAAAAAAAATCTATGCAGATAGGACACGCGTGTGTCTTTGCACATGGCCAAGGGCAGGTGGCAAATGCCGGGGTATCACAAGACCTTCTGATCTCACTTGTGAAGCAGAGATGCTGAGGACCCCACCCTCACCTCCTCCCTACAGCAGAGGACGGGTCATCCTGCTCCAGCCCCTGCTCTGAGCCCTCATGTCCAGCCAGCCCCCTCACCCTGCTCTGCTGGAAAAGTGCAGTTTGAAAATGCTGGATGTCATTTCAGGAATGCCCTGGGGTTAGACAGTGTGGAACCCTAAATGCCTGGGGCAGCAGTTCTCAAACTTTAGAACGCATAGGAGCTAGATGCTCCTCAAAATGCAAATTCTGGGGTGAAATTTTCAAAGACTGCAGTGCCAAGGCCCAGCGTCCTCATAGAAACAAGTGCTGCTCCCAAGGCCTCTGGCCCTGGGCGATCTGGGCCCTGCAGTTTGGGAAACCCAGGGCTCGAGGAGACACTCCTGGGGTCTGGGCATATTTTGAGCAAAAGCTGTGTGTCCTGTGAGTAAGAAGTCAACCTCTCTGAATCCAGGCTGTGACACGAGGTCTGCAGTTTCCTTTTGGCAGAAGGAAGTCTCTCCTGTGATTCCTTTGTGGGTGTGGGGCAGCTTCCCGGCCTGGAGGAGGGCCTGGGGTCTGGGTGGGCTGAAGGGCAGCTCCTGAGACCAGCAGGGGTCTGGCCTGCATGTGACACCCCACCTGCCACCCTGGAGTGCTGGTGAGGCTGCAGGGTGGGCAGAAGGGACCCTTGGGGCTGGCTGGTGGCCGGTCCATGGCCTCTTCTGACCCCTCCTCCACCCACCCCTCCCACTTGTGCCGGCCTTGGTTGGGACTTAGAATTGCTGGTGCTGGAGTCAGCCTCTGTTGGTCCTGCCATCTCTCAGCTGTGTGGCCCAGGCAGAGTCACCTGGGCCGTCCGAGCCTCAGTGTCCCTCCTTACTGTGGTACATGGTGACCTCCCCTCCCCTCCCGGCCAGATCCAGAGAGCGGCGGATGGCCAGCGTGGTACGCAACTTCCTGTACGCCCAGCAGGTGCAGGCGCCGGTGGAGCTCTACTCGAATTGGCTGTCCGTGGGCCACGTGGACGAGTTCCTGAGCTTTGTGCCCACCTCTGACAAAAAGGTGCGTCTCCCAGTTTGCCGGCCCACCCCGTCTGCCTGAGCCACCTCGGCCTCTGCCTGGCCTGACAGATGGGGCCTGGTGGAAGCTGCTTGGAACCAGCTCAGCTCCCTGTCCAGAGCAGGCTCTGGGGGCCAGGCCGTGTTCATCAGGGCAGACTTCCTGGAGGAGGTGAGACCTCAGGCCAGGAGGGCACTCCTGTGCTCCCTCCTCACACTTTCCTCTCACATTTACTGAGTGTGCGCTTTGGCCCAGAGCGCTCAGCCGCAAGCTGGGAATGACAGCGATAACCAGCATAATCTCCTGAGTACCTACTGTGTGCCAAACAGGCCACATGCTTTCCCTCAGGTAGCCCTCTGACAAGCCCTCGAGGGGGGTGCTCTCATTATTCCTCCATGTTCCAGATAAGGAAACCAAGGCTCAGAAGGGGTTATTAACTCACCCACGCTCACACAGCCTGCAGGTGGCAAGCTAGGATTCAAATCCAGATCTGGCTCTGGTCTCCGAGCTCCTCTGCCTTGCAGAGGGGACCAGCAGCCTGGGAGCCGAGGGTGCTGGGCAGCTGTAGTGGGCTGCTCTGCTTTGGCCAGGGAAGGAAACACCTGGGTTGGGGGGAGGCAGGAACTGAAACTCCTTCTGGAGAGGGGCTACGGGCAGGGAGAGCAGCGGGGATGAAGGTGGGAAGTGGGGGGGGAGGGGCACCAGGGCAGCTGTAAGGGGCAGAAGGGAGCCCGGCACTCAGCCTGGGCTTGGGGTCCCCTGCCCCAGGAGGCACCCTGCACTGAGCCGCTCCCTCCCCTCTGGGCCAGGGCTTCCGGCTGCTCCTGGCCAGCCCCACCGCCTGCTTCAAGCTGTTCCAAGAGAAGAAAAACGAGGGCTATGGGGAGGCGGCCCAGTTTGACGGTGAGTGCCAGAGACAGGGTCTCTGGACACAAAGGAGACTTCTTACTCACAGGACACACAGGTCACCTGTCATGGACCCTGCCCCTTCCTCACTAGCCCTGGGTACTTCCCCTTGGGGCCTGCATGGCCCTATCCTCAGGAACAGCCCCCGTGCCTGCAGATCCCTGGGCCAGCCTAGAGTCCTATGGACCCCACGTGGGAGGGAAAGTGGAGGGGCCCCCCTTTTTCTGGGTCAGAGGTGGGCAGCTGAGGGGCCAGGGAGAGCATCGGGCACTGGGGGCCGTGGTCTGCAGACCAACCTGGCTCAGATCCTAGTCTTAGTACGCGCTGGCAGAGGAGTCAACCACACATGTACTCGGAACCTCTCCAAGGCTCCGTTTCCTCTTCTCTTAATTGGAGGCAATAATTACCACCTCCTGGGATTGTCTTAAAGACTAATAACAAATTAAGTAGGGTTCCCAGAGCATGTGGGCATTTTGTATGATAGCCGTGCTGTAATTATTAGCCGGGGAGTCCCGGAGTTGCTGCCCATGGGGTTTTGGATCCAGCGCCAGGTCTTACCTACAGCCAGGGCGAGTGGCACTGGGATGGGAGGACCATCCTGGCCTGGACCACCCTGCCCGTCCCCAGGCAGCCCCCAGGCGCCATACCCTATGCCCAAGCACTGTCTTTCCCTTGCAGGGTTGAACTACAGGGCAAAGCGAAGCATTAACGAGATGCTGGCGGACACACAGCTCAGGAATGACAACCTCCACGTGCAGGTGAGGGGCGGCACAGCAGCTGCAGGAGGGGGGCTGCACCCCGCAGGGAGAAGCAACCCCAGGCACTGCCCCAGGGCTGGGGGATTCAGCCCCAGGGCCCCCCCACTTGCCCTGTGGGCTGCAGAGGAGAAAGGCCCTGGTCTCCGAACCCACACTCTGGCTGTTGGATGAGAGAGGGTTGAGCCCTTGGAGAGCTCCGTCCTGATCAGGGAGCCCAGACCCACTTTGGGGCGGTGGCCCATTTCCACGGGAGCAGAAGCGTGGTGAATGTGAGACGTGGAGGGGAAACGGGGTCTTGTGGGCCAGAGCCCAGGGATCCCGTGCTGAGAATATGTGGAACAGGTCTCCGGAAGGGGCAGGGCTCGCCCAGGACCCTGTCTACCATGGGCATGGCATGGTGTCAGGAAGCCCCGTGGCTGGCTGTGCCCCGAGAACTTCCCCCTAAACGGCTGTGACAGGGCAGGACCACGCACCATGCTGTGGTTACGGGTGTGGTGGTGACAGGGACAGTATGCTCACATGCCAAGGACTTCTGGGACCGGAAATTGCCCAGGTCCAAACTCCAGCTCCACCGCATCCTAGCTCTGTGCCACTGGGGAGGCTGTGTGAGCCTCAGTTTCCCTCTCTCGGGTCAGTTCCCATAGCACAAAGCTGTTGAGAGTCTCAAAGGAGGCGAGAGGCGCTCAGGGCTCTGCGAGGGCGCACGGTGGACGCTTGGCAACCTCTGTCCTCTCCCTGGGTGCGCCCGGCTGTCCCCTTCCCCAGACCTGCATCGACTGGAACCGAGAGGTGCTGAAGCGGGAGCTGGGCCTGACCGAGAATGACATTGTGGACGTCCCCCAGCTCTTCTTCCTGGACGGTGGCTACGCAGAGGCCTTCTTCCCTGACATGGTGAGAGTCAGGCGCCTGGAGGGTCCTGGCAGGGTCCAAGGAGAAGCATGCCCTGTCCAAGGGTGGGTGGGTGCCTTCAGCCATAGCCCTGTGGCCTCCGAACCCCTCAGATCTTGGAAGCTAAGCAGGGTCGGGCCTGGTTAGTACTTGGATGGGAGACTGCCTGGGAACACCAGGTGCTGCAGGCTTGGGAGATAGACTGGCAGCCCACTCCCAAAAAACAATCGCCATTGAAAAACCCTGTGAACAGCAGAGAAGCTGCTCGTGGGCAGCCCGCTGCACCGGGCAGTCCCCACCACAAAGGGTTTTTTATTTTCCAAATGGAAAAAGTGTGCTTTGCTTCCAAGTGCCTCAGGCTTTTGCAGGGCCTCAGCTGCCTGCTCTGCTCCCCACCCTGACCCCCACTTGGGGCCCCCCAGCAGGACTCCTGAGCTGGGCAGGTGGGGCAGGCAGTGGCCTCACCGGTTCCCATTAACTGGGCAGCTGACAAGCAGATGAGCTGATGTGATCTCACCCGAGTGTCACCTGGGAGCGGCTGGAGCGATGCTATCGGGCAGGCCTTGGCCAAAGTACCCATTACCTCCTGGGAAAGGATGCCGGGGTTAGGCAGCTATAAGGGGAAGTCCCCGGCAGGTGGACCCTCCCTCTTCGCATTTCGCCTTAGCTGGGGTCCCTCTCATCAGACAAGGCGAGGCATGGAAGGTCCTGGGACACCATGGGTGTCCTAGGAGTGGGGTGCAGCCTGGAGGCAGGGCAGAGGACCTGCGAGGGCACCTGGTTCCTTGCTGTGGGCTCCAGCCTCCAGGCCTGGCCACACCCAAAGGCGGGCTCCCTCCACTCCATGGTTCTGCTACGTGGGCAGGCCCTTCCTTGGCTATCTGTACTCCGCTGCGCACTTGGGATGTTTGGCAGCATCTCTGGTCCCTGCTGTCTGGAACTTAGCACCAGAAATCCCTCCTTGTTGAGCCCCACTGCTCAAAGGCAGTGCTGCCTGCTAGAACTTCCCATGATGGTGACAGTATTCGAGTTCTGCACAATAGGATAGGGGAGACACAGAGCCACATGTGGCTACGGGAGCATGAAATGTAGCTTGTTGTTGTTAGGTGCCATCGAGTCGGTATCCGGCTCATAGTGACTGTGCGTACAACAGGCAAAACACTATTGTCAGTGCTTCTCTGCTGTTCATAGGGTTTTCCGTGGCAGATTGATTTTTGGGAGTGGGTTGCCGGGTCCGTCTCCCAAGCCTGCAGCACCTGGTGTTCCCAGGCGGTCTCCCATCCAAGAACTAACCAGGCCCGACCCTGTTTAGCTTCCAAGATCTGATGGGATCTGATGCCACAGGGCTACGGCTGCCAAACGTGGCTAGTGCGGAGGAAATACAGAAAGATGAATTTGAATTCGAACAGCCCCCTGGGGCTGGTGCCTACCCACTGAGCAGCGAAGCTCTGAGGGACCCCCACCCCACCCGGCTCTGCTTCCAGCTAGTGGTGGGGGAAAGGCCAAGGCTGGAGCCCATGACCTTGATGAACCCTCCTAGGGCTGTGGCCCGGCCTCCACCTGCTGGAAACCCCTCCCTAGCAGACACCCCAGCCTAGGAATTCCCTATTCTCAGCACAGACTTTGAAGAAGGACCCCAGGCTGTCCTCACAGGAAGCACCCCGGGGATGCTCCGTGAACCCTCTCTGAAGGGGAGTAGAGGCTTGCCTGAGGCTGTGCAGGTAGCGATGGCAGAGGGGGACCAGCCCCTGATCTCCTGACTCCTTGTTCAGGACAGGGCAGAGGCCTGGCTGGTCATGGCTGGGGCCCCCCAGCTCCTCTGTCTGCCATTTGTTCCTTTGTGTGCTGCACCCATTCCAGCGTGTCTGGCCCATTAGTGAGCGACCAGCTAGTCAGGGCCAAGGCCTCAGGGCTGATCCCACAGTCCCTCCATCTTCACGTTGGTCTTGGCCATGGATGGCCCTGTAGGGCAGACTGGAAGGTGGGGGTCCAAGGCACCTCCCCTGATGACCCAGGACCCCCCCCCTCTGGATAGTGGGGGGCACCTGCAAAGCATCCGCAGCCAACCCGGATTCCCTCCGCCTTCTCCGGTCTGCAGGTCAACATGGTGGTCCTGGGCAAGTACCTCGGCATCCCCAAGCCCTTCGGGCCCCTCATCCACGGCCACTGCTGCCTGGAGGAGAAGGTGCGCGCCCTGCTGGAGCCGCTGGGCCTGCACTGCATCTTCATTGACGACTTCCTGTCCTACCACAGGCTGCTCGGTGAGATCCACTGTGGCACCAACGTGCGCAGGAAGCCCTTGGCCTTCAAGTGGTGGAACGCGGTGCCCTGAGCCCTCCTGGCCTGCTGCTGGGGAGCCCTGGAGCAAAGGCGCGGACTGTGCGCCCGCTCTCTGTCCTCAGGAGCCTCAGAGTGTCCCCGCAGAGCCTACAGGAGGGCTAGCCACTGTGGACTGGACTCCTGAGGGGACATCATGTGTCCTTGGCTCCAGAGCAACCTGCCTGGCCCAGGAAGGACTGACCTCACACTTCCCCGTGCTCTGCCCAGCCATAGTTCCCAGAGGTTCAAGGTCAGCTGCCTTAGTATGTTCTAGAATCGCTGTGAGCGGCCCTGGCAGGTGGATCCCACTTTGAGTTGCTCCGCTTCTGTTTGGATGGGACCCAGGGAGGGTGGCCTTGTGTCTGCCCCAGGAAGGGGAGCCAGAGTGTGCTGGCTCTGGGCTGCAGGCTCTGGGTCCAGGCAATCTCTGGCTCTTGTAATATGAAAAGGCAGATTCTAGCTCCTCCTTCCAAAGGGGAACCCCGGGATGTGACACCCCAGCGCCCTCCAGCTGTATCTAGGCAAGTAAGGACAGGCAAGTTTGGGGCCCTGTTTGAAAAAGAAAAAAAAAAAGCAGGGAACAAAACCCCTTTAATACCTGACTTGGCACTCAGAAGGGCGCTTGTTACCTGTGCAGAAAGCCTGTAATTACGAGAGCCAGCTGCTTCCGGCTCAGAAATGCTGGCAGGCAAAGGAAGCCCGGGGAGGTCACGCAAAGGAGGACGGGGCAGGAAAGGATGGGGCGAGGGTGGTGGAGGCAGCCGAAGGCATGGGACGGCTGTTCTCGGGGCCTGGTGGCTTCTATGTCCTGGGGCTCCTGGGCTTTGGATTTTAGACTCTGAATCTGAAAGCAGCTGGCTGTTCCAGATGTGGCGGAGGGAGGACCCAGGTATTAAAGATGGGGGGGGCATTAGGTTACCTTTGAAGGTGCTGCTTAATTTCCTCTAATAGTTTCTAATTACTCCCCTTCCTTCTGCAGGCAGTGGGCGGGGGGAGGAGCTGCCCACTCTACCTGGTAGCCTGGGGACCCTGCACATAGTTTGGGTTTTGCCTGTGAGCAAACCCCGTGGCAGGCCAGGGTCTGCTCCCACAGTAGGACAGGCAGCTGCCACACGAAGCTAACTAATAGCCCGGGTGAGGTCACAGAAGTGTGCGCAGGCAGGAGGATGGCTGGGCTGTGGGGCACCGCAGGAGGGAGCCAGCCTGCCTGTCCCCTCGCCAGGGACCATGGGGGCTGCCAGCCCCTGGACGTCTGCCTGACTGCATTTTTTTTGTGTGTGTGTGGTACTGGGGGTTGAACCCAGGGCCTCACACCTGCATGCTCTGCAAGTGCTGGACCACTGAGCTGCACCCTCAGCCCACTTTTTAACTTTTTGAGACAGGGTCTCTCTAAGTTACATAGACCGCCTGTGGTCTTGAACTTGTGATCCTCCTGTCTCCGCCTCCCAAGCCGCTGGGATTACAGGCGTGCGCCACCACGCCCGGCTCCTGACTGCATTTTTAGAAGCCCCTGGTGAGACTTTAGGCTAAAGCAGCCACTGTTACTCTTGTGACTATGGACCGTTTTGAGAGCAGAGGCTTCCATGGAACTGCTACAGTGAACATGGCTGGGTAGCAACCTGGCCCCGCCCCTTCTAGAAGGTTCTGTGGAACTCCACTTGCAGGCTTCTGCTCTAACCCAAGAGCCATCCTCTTATGATCACTACCCTGCCGAGGCTGAGCCACAAAGGAGAAGGAAGCCCTGTGGAGACTCCCCAGGGGAGGGCGGTGGCGGGAGGCAGGGGGCTCTGCAGAAGCGCTGTGGGTACCACCCTGCAGAGCTGCTCCGAGTGAAGCTTCCGGAGTCGTTGCCAGGGCCCCTGGGACCACTGACCTCCTTCCTGATGAATAAAAACGTCAGTGTGCATTTCTTTACGTGGTGGCCTCCTTCACCTCTGTGCTGGGCTGGGGGAGGAGGGCGCCAGAGTGGGGACCCTGCTTCCACTCCCACCCACCCTGGCACCCAGAGGCTCAGCTTTTGCAGGGTACAGACAGCTCCTACCGGCTGGGGACTCTGTGCCAAGGCCAGTGAGTGCCTGGCAGCTGCTGATTCAGCGGAGCGGCTGGCACATTCCCACTGCCCTGGGAGAGCGGGGAGAGGTGCTGGGCCCTGCAGGCAGAGGAGGGCGATTCCCTAGCAGGGCTAGTGTCCAGGACACAGGCCATCACAGTCCTCCCAGCTCTGCCTCTAAAGCTCTGAGTTACCCAGCCTCAGTGGTTTGTTATGAAGGGCCTCAAAACATCACCTCTCCTATCTTCTATGCCTGCTCCTGCCTCCAGTTGCACCCTTTGACCCTTGTTTATTTCAGCCTTTGTTGTAGACTAAGAGGGAAAACCTGGCTGCCTGTAAGTCATAGACAATTTAGTCTGAATGAACCATGGACCTGTTGGAATTATTGTTGTTAGGTGCCATCGAGTCGGTATCCAACTCATAGCGAAACACTTTATCAGTGCTTCTCTGCTATTCATAGGATTTTCAATGGTGGATTGATTTTTTGGGAGTGGGTTGCTGGGTCCATCTCCCAAGCTTACAGTTTCTGGCATTCCTAGGTGGTCTCCCATCCAAGCTAACCAGGCTCAACCCTGCTTAACTTCCAAGATTTGACAGGATTGGATGCCACAGGGCTACGACTGCAGGCTGTTGGAATTAGCTGGAGAAAAATGAAAGCATAGATCTATTTTCAAAGAAGAGATTCAGGGCTCTGAGCATGGGGCTGGTCCCATCCCTGGCATGGTGGGCCAGCATCCTGAGGGGCACCCCACTTTCTCCACTCCCATCCCTCATTCTGTGCTTAAAGGCCGGCTGGCGAGGCTCTCTGGGGCTTCCTCTTGAGCCCTAGCTCTTATGCAGAGCAGAGTTAGCCACCAAGCCACTTACCAGCTGAAAAAGTGAAGTTGTCACTGGACCAGAGGCTGAACAGCTCTCTTCAAAAAGAATCTGGGCTTCTCAGAACTGGGCTGTAGGGGTCCTGCTGAGACGCCTGGACTGGCGCGAATGTACCAGCTGAGGACTCTGGGGAGCAACTCTTGGTCCCCATCCTGCCTCTGATGGTGAGCGCCAGCTGGGAAAAAGGAGGGCCCCTCTATCCAGCACCTTCTGAGCCTCTGTCCGCAGAGCGTGGTCCTGCCATTATCTCTGCCAGTGTTGGTGACAGATGAGGAAACTGAGGTCCTAGGAGAGGAGATGCAACCTTGCTGGGCCACCTCACCAGCATAAGAAGACCTCTTTTCTGCCACTCCTGGTGCCCCCTCTGGCATCCATTTCCTCACCTGCCAAGTGAGCTTCTTGCTCTGACAGTCGAAGCTCCCACTGACTAGGGAGGATTTTCATCCTCATCATTTACCCCTTTCAGAGGCTTTGGCACCCAATAATAGTAACAGCAACAACAGTAATAAGATAACGCTAAGTTCTACACTAGAGCTCCGTAGCTCTGGCCCACTGTAGCCTCACAGCAGCCATTTCTCAGATGGGAAAATTGAGGCACGGAGCTTGCCCAAGGTCCCCCAGCCAGGAAGTGGCTGAGGCAGGGCTTGAAACCCAGTCCTGCCTCACGACCCATGCTCTTAAGAAAAACAGCTGGTGCTTCTTGAGGGCATCAAAATACCCTGGAGTGCCTGGGGAAAAACCCATGTGCCAGCTTTATCGCTAACTCGCTGTGTCAGATTGGAGGAGGAGCCTGGGAATTTGCATTTTCACCCCCTTCACCAGCAGCATAGAGAAGCCCCCCTCAAACAATCCTGCCTCTGGAAATGCAGGAAATGGGGTGAGGGGACAAAGAAGGGCCAACCCCTCACATCTCTTTGCACCCGCTTCCCCTGTCCCCAAAAACCCTGGATGCCCTGGCCAAGTACCTGTGGGAACTTGCTCCGCTGAGAGCCAGACATTAACTCCCTGGGTGCCTAGGGTGGGAGCAACAGGTTCATATGCAAATACTGGGGCCCTTGCAGCCAATCCTGAAGAGAGGATTGGCTCTTGGACATGTGGGAGAGGGTTGGGCTTCCAGGACTGCAGCCAATGAGCGTGCACCCTGGGCTGGAAGGACGTGACCAGAGCCTTTTAAACCACATCCCAAGGGGCCTCTGGGCAGTGCTGGGTTTGGTGGCCGAAGCTCAGTCCAAGGCCAGCATGTCCTTGCAGAGGATTGTGCGTGTGTCCCTGGAGCACCCCACCAGGGCTGTGTGTGTGGCTGGCGTGGAGACCCTCGTGGACATCTATGGGTAAGGGCCAAAGGACAGGGCCTGCCTGCAGGTCCTCGCACTGACTCCCAGTGGGCCTTCCTCCCTGGGAGCTGGGCAGAACTTCCTGAGGGATCAGGCCTGGCCTGGCTGCCCACGACCTGGCCTTGGCCTTGAAGCAGCTGTCAATCAGGGAAGCTTGGGGTCTTGCCTTTGTCAGCGGGGTTTCCAGCAGGGGACCTGAACTGGGGGAGGCCGGAGAGGAGAGACAAGACTGGGAGGAGCTGAGCTCTGTTCAGGGGCTGGCGCCATGGGGCACGGGGCACTCTTCTCTGTCCAGAGGTCCCTCAGGCTGGGCTGGGGGTCTGTCGGAGGCGCTGGAGAACAGGAAGAGTACTACACTCACCCTGCCATCCCTTGGCTTATGAGTCTGAAAACAGCAAAAATCACCTCAAAAATGTGCACATCTGCTTACGTAGCACTTACTCAGTGCCAGGCTCTGTTCCCAGAGCTGGATGGGCCTCGGGAATTCACCCTGACGATGTCTCTTTGGTGTAGGCTCATTGCTAGAATCATCTTGGCTAACAGAAGGGGAAGTGGAGGCACAGAGAAAGGGAGCCATTGGCTCAAGTCACAGTCCCAGGGTGGCAAACCCCAGATGGAAGCCCGCCCCAGCCTTAACTCAGGACTTAGGCGTTCAGCTGTCTGCCACCTGCTTTCCTCCAGCCCTGCACGGACGGGCTCCCAGGTTGCCGGGAGGGAGAAGTGCAGACCCTGTCACTGTGACCATCTCTGAGGCCGCCCAGCCCTCTGCCCCAACCAGGTTCTCAACCCCAGTACCGTGGGTTTGAGAGTCGTGTCGTGGGCGGGATGGAGGTTGCCTGGCCCGTGCGCTGTGGGATGTTAAAGCAGCATCCTCGGCCTCTACTGACCGGAGGCCAGCACACCCCCAGCCTCTACTTGTGACCACCCAAAACGTCTCCAGATATTGTCAGATATTCCCTATAGGGCAGACCTGCATTTTAGCTTCACAGCTCTTTGAGAGCTTCTCTTTGAGAAGTGTCCCAGGCTAAGAATTTAAAAATCAGAATGAACTCAGTTGGAGGCAGAGCATGAATGAGAGGCTGTGAGGAGCTGGTCATGGGGGGACCGAGTCTGGAGGAAACCCAGCCCCGCTGGTACCAAGGGCAAATTCCTGGCTGGGGTGGGTGAGCCATGAGGAGGGTGAGGGGAGCCAGGGGCTCCTGAAGGACTGTAGAGGAGGAGGAAGGAAGGGGGTACCGCCTGCCACTGCCGCTGCTCCCGGCTGCGCGCCCATGGGGGTGACTCACCACCCTGGCTGCATCGTGCCCCTCGGGCAGACGTCTCTCCAGTTTGACCTGTCCAGGAGGCCTGGGCCGGCCCCTCCCTGGCAGAGCTGCTTTGAGGGACAGGCTGGGGCAATGAGAGGCACAGGCAGCTGGTTTTGGGGTGACCAGAAGGACATGGGCCGTGCTGGGGGTTCAGAGAGGGCTGAGAGCAGGCCAGCCATGGTGTGGGGGGTGGGGCACCTTCAAATGGGGGCTTCTCGGACCCTAATGCCCAGTGCCCTGGGTGGTGAGTTCCTAGTTCATGTGTTTCTTTGGGCGCTGGTGTGTGTCTGGGGACACACACAGAGTCACACAACAGGCTCTGTCCCTGCCAGGGGGCTCTAGCAGACTCCTTTCCACTGTCTCACATGGGCCGCAGAAAGGACTTGTGTCTTGGGAGGGGAGTAGGACTGGGCTCTCTCTGAGATCCCTTCCTGCCTAGTTGTTGTTGTTATTAGGTGCTGTTGAGTCGGTATCCGACTCATAGTGACCCTCATGGGGTTTTCAATGGCTGACTGTTTCGGGATTGCCTTGGGGGTGGATTGCCAGGTCCTTCTCCCATTTTGGTGTTGCTGGGAATTGAATTCGGGACCTCAGAGACTACAGAGCGGTGCTCTACCAACTGAGCTAAATCCCAGCCCTTCCTGCCTAGAGACTTCATGATTTGGCCAAAAAGAGAAAGGGGAGGAGGGGAGGCGGCCCAGCCCTGGCGCTGCAGCTTCCCAGTTGTCTGAGCTCGGGAAACCCCCTGATTCCCCCAGTCTGTTTTTTTCACCCTCAGAATGGAGAGAACAGTAACGTCAGTGAGGAGGCTTAGCCCCTGCCCTCTAGCACTCCTCATCCCCAGCACTTTCCCCAGGTGAACCAACCCTTGCAACATTGGAGAGGTGCGTGCTGTTGCCACCCCCATCTTATAGCTGAGGAATCCGAGGCACAGAGAGGTCAAATAACCTGCCTGAAGTCACACAGCCAGAGAGCAGAAAGCCAGGATGCGAGCTGAACGGTTTAGCCCTTCCTTCAAAGCATGAGATTGTGTGGTAGAGCAAATAGCTAGTGCCTACCATGAGGCGAAGGCCACTCTCACCATCACTGTCAGCTCATGTTTTAAGGTTCTGTCCTGAGCCTGGGTACAACCTCAGGTATCCCCAAACCTGCTAGGCACCAAATGTCTCAGGAACAGCCTCTGAGCCACACTAGGAGAAGGAGTAAAGAGGAATTAGCACAGACCAAGCAGTCAGGGAAGGCTGCCTGGAAGAGGGGTTGAACTAGAGCCTTGAAGGATGTGCACACGTGACAGCCCAGGTCCTCTCCCTCTGTGGCAGTGGATTCCACCTGTCCTTCTGCCTTGCCACATGTGGGAGATGGCCCAGGCCTGGCTCCTGAGCTGGGGGTCTCAGGACAGAGAAAGGGAAGGAAGGGTGAGACTCTGGCCCCTGCATGTGCTGGGCCCTGGGGCCTCATTTACTCCTCTTGGTAATTGGAGGCAGACATTAGTCTCCATTTTGCAGGTGCATAAAGGGGCTCGGGGACATGGGCCCAGCACGTCCTGTCCTCTGAGGCTCTCTCCCGGTGCCCAGGTCCTGTGGCTGCCCCCTGCCCACACGGCTCCTCCTCCACTCGGGAGCAGGCAGCAGTGCCTCGGTGCCGAGCCTCGGGGTCAGACCGCAGTCTTGCAGAGGCAGAAAAGCTGGTTCAGTTCTTACCCAGAAAAATCACACTCCCACGGTGACGCTGGTGGTGGAGTCCCCCGCAGGGCCACAGCCCTCGGCTGTGCTGAGAATGCAGAGGAGGGACCGGAAGCAGCCACCTGGCAGTCCCACGCCACGTGGAAATACTGCTGAGGCTGCCGGGCTGTGGCCTCTCGTGTGGCGGCAGGGGCCCTCCATGCTGGTCACCTTTGGGATTGGCCATAGATGGGCTTCGAGAGCAGTTCCCAGACCTGCTCAGTGGGGGGCCTCTGGAGTCCCCCCTACCCCTTCATTTTCTGAATGGGGAAACCAAGGTCCAAACCCTGAAATGACCTCTCCAGGTTCACAGAACAAGTCAGGGCAAAGCTAAAACTAGAGACCAGGCCTCCAGTTCAGACCAATGGTCCAGGACTATGGATGAAGAGGGCCCTGAGTCTCAGAGGGGCAGAGACTGACCTGGGTAGGGCCTGGAGGGGGGCTTGTGGAACCCCATTGCTGGCAGTCTTGGCCTAAGGGCGTTGGAGCCCCAGGTGTGCCCAGATGTGCAAACCCCGTGGTCAGGAGACCCAGGAGGCGCCAGGTCTGATCTGCACGGCTGCAGGGGGCCTGGCACACTCAGCAGCCCAGTCGCCTTCAGGGGGGCAGCCTTGATCTTGGGAGTGTACATCTCACTCACCTTGGCATGACCCCAGGAAGCAGCCTTTGGAAAAGCCAGAAGGCCAGGAGTCCGCTGTTGAGGTCGTGGGGTGCGTCTTGAACAGGAGGCCGCTCGGCTTCCATAACGAGGCTCCCCCCTTGGCCAGCAGGCTTCTCTCAAGGCAGGTGTCTCCCTGGCGATGAGCCAGAAGCCGGTCTCCTCTCTGCATAGGCTCCTCCCCAGCTGCACAGCTGAGTCACCTGGGACCTTAGAAATCTGTTGGGCAGAGGGGACAGCTCAGTGGTAGAGAGCTTGCCTAGCATGCATGAGGCCCCAGGTTTCATCCTCAACACTGGAAAAAGTCACTGCCTGGGTCACCCCCCAGAAAGCCTGGCTCAACTCATCTGTCCAGGGCTTCAGCATCTTGGGTTTCTCAAGGCCCCCTGGGGGACCCGTGTGCCTGGGCACGGCTGTGCTAGTTGGGGGGCAGGGGGCAAACTCATGGCAACTCAAAGCTGCCTGTTGGAGCCAGGAGCCCTGCGTGTTGGTCTCAGCTCCCTCCCCATAGGGCTGAGTCACCCGGGGCAGCCGTCTGCTCCTCCCTGGGCCTCAGTTTCCCAGAAAGGAACTGAAGGAATTGGCAGAGAACAGTGGGTTCTGTGCTCTGCTCATGGAGCCCCCCAAGCTCCCCAGACTTGATGTGGCAGCAGCCCTCTGTCCTTGCCGGATGTCTGACCAGAGGCTCTGCTCTGCAGGCAGGGAGCTGGGCCTGGGCCTGTGCAGCCTCTTTTCTCTGACTCGCCAGGCCTCGAGAGAAGGGTCTGCACGGCTTCATTTTCTGGGAGGCAGAGCGGGGGTGCAGGTGTGATGCAGAGTAGGTGGAGCCGGGGGCTCCTGGACCTGGTTCTGTTGGTGAGGCTAGCAGGGTTGCAGTATCTGGGACCGTGGCCGTGTGGGCTGGAGCAGCTGGGACTGCCATCCAGAGCCTCGGTTGTCTGGCCATGGGCCCCGTCCCCACGGGCCAGCCTGGAGGAGACCCTCTTGATCCTCTTATCTGACTTTCTGTTTTCAACCACAGGGACCTGTCCCATCAGGCTGAAGTGACCCCAGCTCCTAAAATGCTTGGCTTTGTTCTAGAAGCTGGGGCTCTGAGCCCAGGATGGGAGAGGATGGGTTTGGGCTTGCGTGGTGTAAAGATAGAGCTGGCTGGGGGTCCTGTCTCGGTCGCTTATCAGCTGTGTGGCTTTGAGGTAGTCACAGGCCATCTCTGAGCCTTGGCTCCCTCCACTGCAGAGTAGGGAGAACATCATGACGCAGCTAGGGGAGTCACACTCACTGCTATCACCAACATCATCGTCCTCGCCATGGAAGTGGGGTGGTACAAAGGCACAGAGGACGAGCTGGCTGGGCTTGGCTTCCGGAGGGGGGGAGGGGGCGGCCTCACCCTGAGTGGTCCTTATACTTCCTAGAGAGACCAGGGTCCAACCTTCTGAGCAGCCCCCTGCGCCATGAGCTCAGCTGTCAGTGGGCCTTGGACGGGTTTGAAGTGCAGCCCCTGGAGTCCTCTGTGGCCCTCCAGGTGCTGGGAATCTGCATTTCCATCAGGTGCTTGGAGGTTGGCCACCTGTAGGGTGACCAGCTGTCCTGGTTTGCATGGGTCCTTTCAGGTTTTAGTACTGGAAGTTCTGCCTCCCAGGAAACACACTCCTTGGTCCCTGAGAACCAGGGCTGTCGGCCACCCTACCACATTTCACCTGCCCCTTGCCACTTCTCACTTGGGAGGGCATGGGGCTGGGGTGGGCCTTGGGTAGTCTTAAGTGTGGCGATCCTTTCCAGGCTAGGAGCCCTGTCTAGAGCCTCCCAGAAGCCAGGGTGTGGGACTCGGCCACCCTGACAGCTCCAAGTGGCCTGGCCCAAGGATGAAGTTTTCCCCCAGGGGTGGAGGGGTTGCTGCTGCCTTTGTCCTCTGGGAAATGCGGAGTCTGGATCCTGCCGTACCTGATGCAGGCTTTACTCCCAGTGGCCACCCCTTTGATCATCCCAACACACAGCTTCCATGATGGGACATAAACACTGGATTAGGAGTCTGGAGCCCCACTTTCCAGTTGCCTCTCTTCTGGGCCTCAGTTTCCCCAGCAGTGAAAAGAGGTCATGATTTTAGCTCATTCTGAATGCTTTACACACACCTGTCCCTTCTATCTCTCATCATCTCTGCCAGACAAACGTGGACTCTGAGACTGGGGGTGGCCAGGTCATGCCATTGAGGACCCACAGCTAGTGAGTGGTGGGGCTGGGATTTGAACCCTAGCTGTCTGGCCCCAAGACAGCTGGTTGGTTGGCCAGGCTTAACCACCTTGCCACAGTTCCATTGTGTTGCTCAAGAACTATCGATGGCTCCCTGTTACATAGGGAGGAGTCGGGAGCAAATGGATCACAGCATGAGTGTGAGCTTGGCCTCCGGAGGCTCCACAGTGAAACCCCTTTCCCTCTGGCCCGTGTCCTCTGGGACCTTCCCCCAGCTACCCAACCCCCTCTCGTAGCCACCTTGTCTGCCTGTCTCCTGCACCCTCATTTACTTTAATAGCACCTTTCCCATCCTGCTCCGGAGTGTCCCAGCCTTTCCTGTCTATGGCCACACTGGAGACTCATGACTGCCCACAGGGCTGGCCAGGCACATGTCATTATCCCACATTATGGGTGAGGTGCGAAGGGGTATAGTCAAGGTCACCTTACTGACATGTGACCCAGCTCTGGTCCTGGCACCACCAAGCCCTGGGCTTTGTGGCCCTGCTTCCCCTGCCTCGACTGCAGCCTTTGGACCTTCCATGAAGCCCTGTTGGGGCCACTGCCTCGGCCCCCTCCAGGCCAGGCTGCTTCCAGCTTCCCTGGGATGGCCACCATGTCACAGAGAAGAGCCATGGAGGTGCAGGGGAGCTGGGTTGTGGCATGCCAGACAGAGGGGTGGCATCCCAGAAGGCCCCCCAACGGCAGTCTGCCCTCCCTCACCTATCGAAGGCCAGGGGACAGTGTGGGGCTGGGAGGTCCCCAAAGCCTTACTGTCTTCCTGGGTTGCTGGAGGTCAGCCGGCTCAAGGGGTGGGCAGAGAGCGCTTGCAGGAGTGCAAGAGGCACCTCTCCCTACTGGGCCTCTCTATGCCTCTGTCTCTGATTCCCTTCTCTCCCGCTCTCTTCATATCTTTTTTTTTTTTTTTTTTTTTTGTCCACTGTACTGGCTGTGGACCCAGGGCCTCGCTCACTCTATGCTCCGGCTGTCCATGTCTTTTGTATCCACACCCCCCTCTTCCTCTCTCTCTGCCTCTCTCTCTCACATTCTCTCCCTCTCTCTCTCTCTCTCTCTCTCTCTCTCTCTCTCTCTCTCTCTCTGTCTCCACATCTCTCTCTGTGTCTCCACATCTCTCTCTGTGGCTCTCTACATCCCTTAGCCGGGGCGGCCCCCACACACCCCAGGGATTGCAGCCAGAGGGCACCACCAGCCCTAGATAATCAGAGAAAATACAGAATGGCTAGGTAGACCAGGTAATCAATTAAAATTTTTTAGTGTAACTATGCCCCAAATATTGCAGGCAATATACTAAAACAATTATTTGTTGTTTATCTGAAATTGAAGTCCAGTGAAGTGTGTTTGTATTTGCTAAACCTGGCAGCCCTGAGCTGGAATTTAGCTCAGGTGGTAGAGCGCACTCTGCAGTCTCTGAAGTCCTGGGTTCGATTCCCAGCACCACAAAAATGGGAGAAGGAAGTCCACTCCCAAGGCAATCCCGAAAAACCCAGCCATTGAAAACCCTATGAGGGTCGCTATGAGTCGGACACAACTCCATGGCACTTAACAACAACAACAAACCTGGCAACCCTGCACAGAAGGAGAGACGGCTGTGTTAGCCCCGCCCACCTGGTGAAGGCCGGGTCAGCCCAAGGGGGTGGGGGGGGCTGGGCCCAGATGATGATCAGAGCTTGGGCTTGGCTTATTTCCCTTTTCATAAAAAGGCTGCTTCAGATGTGTCAGAGTCATGCAAAGAGGGGTCTGGGCGTGGTCTGCCTTCCTGTGGGGGAGACGGGAAAGAACAGGGCCTGGGGTGGGGCAGCTGTGCCACCATACGGACTCACTTGCCCATCCTGAGCCTCAGTTTCCCCAGGTGTGAATGGGGGCTGCGGCGATGGTGGGAGAAGCTGACGCACAGCGAGGCCTAGCCAGGCCTGGTGGCGAGTGCTCAGGGCACTGTGTCCTCCCTCCCTGGAGGAGGTGGGCGAGAGTGAGGGTGCAGGAGCCAGAGGGCCCAAGGGGGCTTCCGGCCCTGCCTCTTATTAGCTTCGTGACTTGGGCACTCACCTAGCCTCAGTTTCCCCATCTGTGAAAGGGCAGATGACGATTGTACCTGCCTCCAAAGGTCACTGAGTTACACGCCATATACACATAATGAAACTCAAAGAGGGCTGGCGCCAGCAGGCACTCAGCCCATGTGGCCACTCTGACCCTGTAGGGGCTTGCGTGCTGCTTCCTCCAGGGAGCCCCCCACCTCTCCCTATGTGGTATCCCATGGAGCCGGCAGCCCCGGCCCACAGCCCCATGTAGCTGCCCTGGGCAGTGCTGGTTCTCAGCTCTGTGGTGGGGTCAAAGGTTCTGGGGTGGTGAGGAGAGCGACAGGTGCCTGCCTCCACCTTGTTATGCCCGAATGCCCACTGGGCACCCCACAGTCAGTTTCCATGCAGGATTCCCAGGCCAGCAGGAATGGGGCCAGGGCATTCCCAGGGCCACAGGACAGACAGCACAGATGCCTTAAACCTACAACTAACACCTGCTTGGTTGGCCAGATCTGACCAAGTTCCCCCAGTGATATCGTGATGCTGTGGAACGGCCTGGGCTCTGAGTCAGACCCAGGTGCAAAGCTGGCTCTGCCATTTCCTGCTGTGGGACCCCTGCTTGTCACCAGACCTCTCTGAGCCTCGGGTTCTTCCAATGGGGTGACTCTGCTTGCCTTGCGGGCTTGTGAAAGGAGCTAGTGAGTGTCAGTTGCCTGGCACACGGTGGGTGCTCAAGCCACATCCAAGCCCCTTTCCCAGAGGAGACTCCAAGGACACCTTCTTCTTAGAGCCATATCATATCAGAATCTCAGGGGAGTCCCCTTAGCTCACTGCCAACTATAGTTCGCTGAACTCTTTCTGCACGTTCAGCACGGTAGAGGGGGTCAGTGCTAGAAAACACTTGGCTGGGTCCTAACAGCTGAGGAGCTCTTGGTTCTGTTGGGTGGGAAAGAAACTCACAGGTAAAATGTTCATGGCCACACAGCCTTGGCCGTGAGAACGTGCATGTATTTATGTGAGGTCTGAGCTCCACTCCTCGGAGTTTGCTGTGAGAATCTGACCAGGACACTTAGCCTCAGTTTTCCTATCTGGTTGGGGTAATCAGAGAGGGCTTCCTGGAGGAGAAAGTAGGGCTTGAGCCGAAGCTCCAACATCTGAACTGGGGCTGCCCCTCACACTTCCTATGGGTCCCTGATCCTCCCAGGTCCATCCCTGAAGGCACAGAGACGTTCGAGGTCTACGGGACCCCTGGCGTGGACATCTACATCTCCCCCAACATTGAGAGGAGCCGCGAGCGTGCTGACACCAGGCGGTGGCACTTTGACGAGGGACTGCAGATCATTGTGGTCATGAACTCCCCTAGCAATGACCTCAACGACAGTCATGTGAGCTGGTCCCCTGCCGGGGGCGGGGCGAGGGAAGCCCTACACCCTGGTCTTCTCTAGAATGCAGCCAGCTCCGAGGGTGAGCCCCTGGCCCTGGAGGCAGACCACAGGGGTGAACCCCAGCTCTGCAACTTACAGCCCCAAGACTGTGTGTCTTCAGGCAAGCCTTATCCGTCTCTGGGCCTCTGCATGCCCATCTTGTAGGATGGGGCTTATCCAGTTGAGAGCCCAGCACTTGACCCGCCATGTTGCCAAGTCTTCTGACTGTTGTTGTTGTTGTTAGGTGCTGTTGAGTCGAGTCTGACTCATAGCGACCCTCATAGGGTTTTCAATGGCTGACTGTTTCGGGATTGCCTTGGGAGTGGGTTGCCACGTCCTTCTCCCATTTTGCGATGCTGGGAATCAAACTCGGGACCTCAGAGACTGCAGAGCAAGCGCTCTACCAACTGAGCTAAATCCCAGCCCCCCTACTGACTGTAACGGCTGGTATTTCTTGGGCGCCTCCTCCAGGCTTTTTTCCACATGTTGTTTCTAAGCTGCCTGAAATCCTCTGAGGTAGGGACCTCCGTGGTCCCCAACTTGCACACGAGAAAACAGGTAGCTCAGAAGGGCGAAGGACCTTGGCCAAGGTCAAGGAGGGAACCCAGAGGTTCTGGGCCTGCCTGAGTCCCACAGATAAGAACGCTGGCTTGGACTCTCTCCTTAACCCTGCTTGGCCCAGATGCTTCATTTTACACATGGCGAAACAGACCCAAAGGGGAGCAGGGGCCAGCCAGATCCACACAGGAGGTTGTTGGTAGGACTGAGACTCAGGCCCAGTACCTTACAGATGGTTCCTATTTTACAGATGGGCAAACCAAGACGGGGAAATCATTGGCTCAGACGAAGCTAAAGGAAGAGCTGACTTGGGTCCCAGAGGCTGCTCAGACTCCTTCCCCTGCTCCTCAGATCCCTCAAGGGCTGCCTTTGGGTGGGGGCTCTTGGCTTGGGCCACTATGACTCTGGGCCCATCTCTTTGCAGGTGCAGATCTCTTACCACTCCAGACACGAGCCAGTGCCCCTGGCCTACGCAGTGCTCTACCTCACCTGTGTGGGTAAGCAGGGGCTGGGCTGGGGCTGGGGTCAAGGGCAGGGAAAGTGGTGGCTGGGAAGGACACAGAACAGGGTCTTTTCAGAAGAATCAATTAGTTTTGTTTTTAAAATTCAAGATAGGCGCATTAGAAAATTCAAATAGTATGATAGTTGTTGTTGTTGTTGTTGTTGTTAGGTGCCGTTGAGTCGGTATCCGACTAATAGCGACCCTCATAGGGTTTTCAATGACAGACTGTTTCAGGATTGCCTTGGGAGTGGATTGCCAGGCCCTTCATTGTTGTTAGGTGCTATCAAGTCAGTATCCGACTAATAGCGACCCTATGTACAACTGGGGAAACACTATTGTCAGTGCTTCTCTGCTGTTCATAGGGTTTTCGACAGCTGTTTGGTTTTTGGGAGTAGGTTGCCAGGTCCTTCTCCCAAGCCTACAGCACCTGGAGTTCCCAGGTGGTCTCCCATCCAAGTACTAACCAGGCCCAACCCTGCTTAGCTTCTGAGATCTGACGGGATCAGATGCGACAGGGCTATGGCTGCAGGCTTAGTATGATATGTTATATACTAAAAAGTAAACTTCTCTCGCTCCAACCTAAGGCCTCTCACTCCTCAAAATCAGCATCCTTCTAGAGATAGGCTGTGCTTCTACAAGTAGACACAAGCACACCTGTATATTCTCCCTTTTTGTAAGTAAATGATAAGCATGGAATTGGACCTTGCGTTTTCCAACTTAAGGTTTTTTCTGCTAATTCTCTACAAATTGATGTATATACTCCATGCAAGATGACTCCTGTGCTGAAACTATCAGACAGGAATATTAAATAATTGTGATCCCTATATTAAAGGCTCTAGTAGAAAAGGTGGACCTCATGCATGAACAGATGAGCTTCTGCAAGTTCCTGACTCTCTGGCTGAGATGTCAGAAGATCACCAGAGAGGTTAAAATTACATGAATAATCGAATTGAAATTATATTAAAAAATCAGAGTAATAAGAATGAAAAATCCTTTCCATGGGTTCATCAGTAGACTTGACATAACTAAAGCAAGAATTGGTAAACTTGAAGATAGGTCAATAGAAGTCACATAAACTGAAACACAAAGAGGGAAAAATGGTGAAAAAAAAAAAAAAGAAAAAAGAAAAGAAAGCAGAGATCCAAGAGCTGTGGAATAGTGTTGGATGATTTACTTCAATGCAATTCTCATCAAAACCCCAAAATAACTTCAAAAATAGAAAGTTCTAGAGCTCATCCTGAAACTTGTAAGGAAACACAAAAAACAATAATTGCAAAGATGATTTTGAGGAAGAACAAAGTGTGAAGGATTCACAGTACCAGATATCAAGACTTTTTTTTCTTTTAAGCTATAGCACTTAAAACAGTGTGAAATTTGTGCAAGGTTAAACATACCGACTAATGGAATAAATAGAGGACCTGGAGGTAGACCCATGCTTAGGTAATCATCATGTGAGAATAAATGAACTAGGAGCCCTACCTCACACCATATACAAAAGTAAATTTTATGTGAGTAAAAAATTTTAATGTAAAAATTAAAAATGTAAAGCTTTTAAAAAAGAATATCTTAGCTGAGTGTGGTGATTGTACACCTGTAATCCCAGTGATTTGGGAGGCAGAAGCAGGAAGATTGTGAGTTCAAGGCCAGGGGCAGGCTGCATAACTTAGCAAGACCTTGTCTCAAGGTAAAAATTAAAAAGAGCCTAGGGGTGCAGCTCAGTCGTAGAGTGTTTGCAAAGCATGTGTGAGGCCCTAGAGTCAACCCCTAAGTACCACAAAAAAAAAGAAGAAGAAAAGAAAAGAAAGAAGAAAGAAAGAAAAAAAGAAAAGAAAGAAAGAAAGGAAAGGAAAGGAAAAAGAAAAAAGAAATCTCTCCCTCCTTTCTCTCTCTCTCACTTTCTGTCTTCCTAAGACCTAACAGGGTTGTCCAGGTGCAGGAAGGTTGACTCTGACCCCTGGAATTCTCTATGTGTGTTGTAAGATCTCCTTTCCAGGGAGGAGCGTGGAAAAGGTGGGGTCATGTGGGACTTGGTGAGTCTGAGTAGCTGCTGAGACACAGGAATGCTGCATTGCCAGTAGGTGGCAGAGCCTGGATGCACATCCATGTCATTGGGCCACCAAGGTCCCATCTCAGGAGCTGAGATGGCTTCATACAGACTGAGAATGTCCCCCAGCTGCCTGGCTCAGTCCAGCGTGAGCTCCAGACATCAAGGGCTCCAGGGAGCAGTCAAGGAAGGCTTCCTGCAGGGGGCAGTCTTTGGCCCCTACCTTTGCTGCGACCTTCCCACCTCTCCAAGGCCTCTTTCTCCAACCCAGAGAGGGAGGCTCCAGAGCCCCACCTTTGGGTGCCTGCCAGGAGGTGACACACATCTGCCCAGCCACAGACGGCCCTGAGATGGAGGCTGGGAGCACATAAGCCATGGTCTGTCTTGGGATCCTGGGATCTTCCCGGGGCCTCACCCTCTGCCTCCCCCTGCAGACATTTCTCTGGACTGCGACCTGAACTGTGAAGGCAGGCAAGACCGCGGCTTTGTGGACAAGGTAGGCTTCTCCACCTGGGCCCAGACAGGGGGAGCCACTGCAAGCCTGGGTCAGAGGGGAGAGGCCATTACAGCTGTCCCCCTGCTTCCCAGCTGATGCCGAGGTCAGGAGAGCCAGCTGGGAACCAGGCTTTGCTGGGGATCTTCATTGTCAGAAATGGTCAGGCACAGGCATTCCCAGCCCTGGGCTGGCCTTGGTAGGTCAGAGGAAAGTTCTGGATGGATTTATAATCTCTGTCAAGGGTTGGCAAACTTTTTTTTAAAAAAAAAAAGTCAGATAGTAAATATTTCAGGCTTTGTGGGCCACACGGTCTCAATTCTCCCATTGTGGTGTGAAACCAGCTACAGTCAATACACAAAATAATCATGTGACTTTGTACTAATAAAACTTTATTTATAAAAACAGGACATGAGTTGGATTTGGCTCATGGGCCATAGACGTACTGATCCCCCAAACCAAAGAGAAATCTACTAAGTGTGAAACTGTTAGAGATCTTTGGACCCAACTGTAGTTAACACAAAATACATTGGGAGTTGAGAGAAGGTTAAGGTGTCTAGTTGAGCCAGGAAGACCTCCGGAAGGCTGTGAGGGAACTGGGCACTGCAGGGTGCAGAAGGAAGGGCATTCCAGGTGGAGGGAACAGAAGAAGCCAAGGCAAGGAGGGAGGAAGGAATGACTGTGGATGAGGTGAGGTGTGTGGATTTCCAATCAGGAAATTGCTTGTAGAGAAAGAGGATTGGGCTGGAGGTGTATCACAGCCAGCCATGACTGACCTTCTAGGGCTTGAGCTTGATTGTGTGGGCCCTAGGGAGCCACTGCCACTTCTTGCACAGAGGATTCTCCAGTGAAAGTGACATGTCCTCACAGGGTAGGGCGAAGGCCCTGGAGGCCGGCTAGGTCTGGTCCAGGACCCCATCCTCAGCTGTGTTTTCTCACTGGCAGCGGCAGTGGGTCTGGGGGCCTAGTGGGTACGGAGCCATCTTGCTGGTGAACTGTGACCGGGATGATACGCGCTGTGACGTCCAGGACAACTGTGACCAGCATGTGCACTGTCTACGAGGTGAGGGGCTGGGGTGGCCAGGGTGCCGGGGTGGCCAGGGTCACTGCTTCCAGTCCATTGCTCAGTGACCCCAGAGGGAGCAGGGTGGGGTCTCATCCCAGGCAAAGCCCTGAGAGCAAAACTGGCGGCCAGAGTTCTAGAAGGTTCCTCAAAACCCATCTCAGGCTGACAGCTGGTTTTCCTGAGGCCCTGGTACCCATGGGCACTCATGCTGGGGCAGAAACTTGGGGAACAAACCTCCCCCATTCTCTTCCTACCAGGGAACAGGGGATGCCAGCAGTGTCTGGGCACCTACTGTGCACCAGGCCCTGGTCCTACATTCTTTTTCAATCATCCGAGTAGGAGGCGGTCAACATAATCTAGAGGCAGGACACTGAGGCGCAGAGGTCGGAAGGCCCCTGAAGCTGCACAGCCAGTCTGTGGCCAGTCCAAGGCCTCCCCTTCCAGCCCCAAATCCAGACCTCCCCCCATCACCCTGGGCCTCTGGCCTGGGTTCAGGTGATGCCCCACCTACTGCTGAGTCCATGTGCGCCACTGCCAATGTGAAGGACGAGGTTGTGTGTGGGGGGGATGGTGTTGTCCACATGAGCTGCTCACAGCAGCCACCTTCCAAAGCGGGGGTCATCTGGATATGGGAACACTGAGTCTCTGGAAGGGAGGGGCCTGCCTGGCATCACAGCCTCACCTGCGTGATGCCCAGGTGGCCTTTACACTCTGTGCGCTGCTCCGGAGTACCCCCCGAGTGCCAGGCGTGAGGCTGGCAATGTGCATTCCATGTTCTTCTGGGCACAAGGAGACACAGGGCTCTAAGAGGACAGGAAGTAGCCGGGCGCAGTGGCCCATGCCTGTAATCCCAGGGGCTCGGGAGGCAGAGGCAGGAGGATCGCAAGTTCGAGACCACTCGAGGCAGTCTGTGAAACTGAGTGAGTAAAAACTTAGTGAGAAACTTAGTGAGTAAAAAAATGGGCTGGGGGTACAATTCAGTGGTCCAGCACTTGCAGGGCATGCAAGTGCGAGGCCCTGGGTTTAACCCCCAGTACAGCAAAAAAAAAAAAAAAAAAAAAAAGAGGACAGGAAGTAGCGTTTCCGTGTCACATGCGCCCGGCTTCCCAGGTTGCTCTGAATGATCCCAATGGTTCCAAGAGCTGGGCCCCGGGGGCCCTGCATCTGGACACCCCCTGCCCTGTGGCCCGGGCTCCTCTCAGCTGCTCTCCCTCTGTCTGGCTTCACAGACCTGGAAGACATGTCTGTCATGGTCCTGCGGACCCAGGGCCCTGCAGCCCTTTTCGATGACCACAAGCTGATCCTGCACACTTCCAGCTACGACGCACAGCGGGCCCGGGTGTTCCACGTCTGCGGTGAGCGTGTGGTGGGTGCTTGGCCAGGCTATGGCCTTGTCTACTCTGGAAGGAGGCAGCCAGCCGGGCAGCCTCTGCTTGGGCTCCAGGAGATGCTGCAGGGCCACAGAGAGACCACTCAGAAGTGGGGGCTACTAGCCAGGTTCACGCCTGCAATCCCAGTGGCTCGGGAGGCAGGGGCGGGAGGATCGCAAGTTCGAGATCAGAGGCAGTCTGTGTAACTTAGCGAGACCCTGTCTCAAAAAGTAAAAAAAAAAAAAAAAAAAAAGGGCTGAGTGTGCAGCTCAGTGGTCCAGCACTTGCAGAGCATGCAAGCACAAGGCCTTGGGTTCAACCCCAGTACCGCCCCCCCCCCCAAAAAAAAAAAGGAAGTGGGGGCTGCTTATGCACATTTGTATGCATACTTCTGTAGGAAAGCTACCTGGCAGCAGTGTGGCTGGGTTGGGGTGAACATCACCTCGTTGGCCCTTAGGAAAGCGTGTCCGTCCCCACACTCCCACCTGGGACTGCGCCACTTCTCTCCTTTGCCATGGGCGCAGAGAGGAGGAGCTGTCAGATCCACTACGGGGTGGGGTGAGGCTGCATCGCTCTCCCGCATCCCCCTGCTCCCGGAGAGTCACACCACTCCTCCTCCCAGGTCCTGAGGACTCCTGCGAGGCCTACCAGTGCGTGCTGGGCCAGGCCAAGGTGTCCTACGAGGTGGCTCGCGTGGGCGGGGACGAGGAGCGCTTCTTTGTGGAGGGCCTCGCCTTCCCCGACGCCGACTTCTCGGGCCTTGTCTTCTTCCACGTCACGCTGCTGGATGACTCCAACCAGGTAGGGGAGGCCATGCCGAGGGCGAGAAAAGGGCTGCGTTCCTGGGAGACACGCGCACGACTGGCAGGAAGGAGCCCTGACCTCCGACTGCTGTGCTGGGTCATCTACGTCCCCTGAGAAGCGGGCCTCGCGGAAGGACCAGGCTCCGGACTCCTGGTCCAGCGCTCCTTCCCCCTCGCCCTCCCCTGCAGGATTTTTCCGAGTCACCCATCTTCACCGACACCGTGGTGTTCCGCGTGGCCCCCTGGATCATGACGCCCAGCATCCTGCCTCCCCTGGAGGTGTACGTGTGCAGGTGAGTCTGCGGCAGTGGGGGGCCCTGTCCTGGCCCCCAGACCCCGGCTCTGAGCCACTCGCCTCGGGCTTGTCTACAGCGTGAGGAATAACACGGCCTTTGTGGAAGCAGTGGCAGAGCTGGCCAGGAAGGCGGGCTGCAAGCTGACCATCTGCCCGCAGGCTGAGAACCGCAATGACCGCTGGATCCAGGTAACCACGGCCACGGGCAGGGCCCAGCCAGGACGCCATCCTGCAGGGAGAAGATGGGCTGCCCAGAGATGCCCGGGACCGCCCAGAGATGCCCAGGACCACCTGGTGGCTTTCACAGCACTCGCTGATCTTTCTAACTTGAGACTTAGCGGCCTTGCTCCAGAACTTTCTGGAGCCCCAGGGACCACTGCTGCTGGACTCTGCACCACTCAGCCACCCTATCTGGGCAGAGCCCTCATCTAGATGGTAGACGTGCAGGGCATGTGCTCCCTGCCCTCAGTAGCTGAGCCGAGAGGCAGTGTGTCCCCCCAGGGGATACCGGGCAGCATCTGGAGGCATTTGTGTTGTCACACTGGGGTGGGGTGCTACTGGCCTCTAGTGAGGAGAGTCCAGGGATGCCGCTAAAAGGGCAGTGCCCGGGATAAGCCCCGCACCTAACGATCTGGTCCAACATGTGTACAGTTGCAAGACTGAGAAGCCCTGATACCATGAACTCCTATCATCAAGGATGGAACTGGGTGCAAGAGCACCTGTGGGGACTGGAGGAGGCGTTCCCAGCTCTACTCAGGAATTGGAGAGGGCTCGGGGGCGTGGCTCAGGGGCGTGGTTTCCAGGGGCATGGCCTCTAGGCCCGTGGCCTCCTGTGGGGTCCCTGGGGGCGCTCTCAGGGAGAGGGAGCTCCAGGGAAGGGGTGTCTGGGAGGAGGGGTCTTCAGAAGGAGGCTGCTGCAGGGGTGGACCCTCTGAGGCAGGAGCCTCTAGAGGAGGACGAGCGCTGTGGGGGAGGGGCTTCCGGGGAAGAGGTTGCCAGAGGAGGGACTTCAGGGGGAGGGACCTCCAAGTGGAGGTACCTCTAGGGGAGATAGATAGAGCCTCCTGGTCAGAGGTTGCCCAGGGGTGAGGGACCTTCTAGGGGAAGGGCTCCAGAAGGAAGGATCACCATCTGAGCTGTACCAGATTTAGCACATGGGTGGATGATGCTTTCTGCCATTTATTAAGCATTAATTAACTGCATCATTTCATCTTTTCAACAAACCCCTGTAATTACTCCTGTAATTAAGGAGCTCACAGGGGACCAAATGCTCTGGCCACAGAGCTGGTAAGGGCAGTGCTGGGACTCAGGTTGCCAACCATCAAGTGGTACAGAATGGGAGTCCTGGCAGAGGACCAACATGTGCAAAGGACCGGAGGTAGGAGGCAGGAAAGACAGCTTTATGTGTTCCCTTTGGTCAGGGCAATGGTCATTTGAAGGCCCAGAGCTGAAGTGAGAGACCTTGGATGCCAGGCTAAGGAGCTCCTGCTTCAGCTTGAAAGTTAGTCCAGTGAGGTGGTTCCAGGCAGGATGCTGAAGTGAGATAGCCTGGGTTTGGGTTCTGGCTGTGGCACTGGCTAGCTGTGTGGCCTTGCACAAATAACTAGACCTCTCTGTTCCTCACTTTCCTCATCCATCACATGAGGTGACAATGGCATCTCTGCATAAGTGTGTCATGGAGATTAATGGAGTCAATGTTTATAAAGAGCTTAGGGAAAGGCTTGGCACGTGTTAATGAGCTTCTCACTGAATGCGCAGTTCATGAGCGATGAGTTATCTTTGCCTTCAAAACTAGGGGCCTCACGGCTGCCCTGGGCCTCATAGGTCTGTGGAGGAGATGTGTCTGCATCCTCTCATCTCCCTCAGCCCTGGCCAGCTGCTGCCCCCCAGACCACATGTGGAGGCCACAGGAGCTGGCGGATGCCCAGGGGCCTGTCTTTCCAACTCAGGCTACCCTGAGACCTTCTCTGTATCTGCCTTGCCCTGGCCCCGTCCGGGACACATGCAAGGGCACATCCGTGTTCTCCTTCACCGCCCGCCTCTATCTTGGTGTGTGACCACAGCAAGAGGATCCCCTCTGAGCCTCCAGCCACTGTCCGGTCAGCAGCATCCTGAGCCCTCCCTCCCCACTGCCAAGGGTGAAACAGCCCGAGGCAGAGAACTCAGGGAAGCTGCCTGCCCCAAAGTGCCTGGTGCCCAGCCAGTGGGGGCCACTCGTGGCCGTCCACAGTGGGGCTTCTCTCTCTTCCTCCTTGGCAGGACGAGATGGAGCTGGGCTATATCCAGGCACCGCACAAGACCATGCCGGTGGTCTTCGACTCTCCGAGGAACGGGGAGCTGCAAGACTTTCCTTACAAAAGAATCCTGGTAAGCTGGACGCAGTGGCACACACCTGTAATCCCAGCAGCTCCGGAGGTGGAGGCAGGTAGATCGCAAGTTCGAGACCAGAGGCAGTCTGCGGAACTTCGCAAGACCCTGTCTAAAAAGTAAAAAAATGGGCTGGGGTGCAGCTCAGTGGTCCAGTACTTGTAGAGCATGCAAGTGTGAGGCCCTGGGTTCAACCCCCAGTACTGCAAAAAAAAAAAAAAGAAGAATCCTGGTGAGTGGTAGCGGCTGTGCCCTGGGGCCCGAGCGGTCACCCCCCAACAAGAGCCACGTAAGGGTGGGCACACCGTCTCTGGGTCCTGGGACAGGCAGGGCAGCTAGGTACTTGGCCTTGGGCTGGGCTTGGCAGGAGGGTCCTGCAGGGCACTGGGTGGTCCCAGGCTCAGGCTCCGTGTCTGATGGGGGTGCAGGGCCACCGGAGCCCTCCGTCTGTCCTCCGTGATTGGCAGAGTGACACTGGCCAGGTGGGGCAGCAGGGCCTCAGTGCTCTAGTGCTTCCTGACTTCAGCCCCTAGGGACTCATGAGGCACCAGCTGGAGCTGACCCTGGCTCCGACTCCATCTTCCCAGCTGAAGAGTGGGCGCCTTCTCCCACCCTGTCTTGTAGGAGCTCAGAGCCCAGCAAGTTAATCGAAGCCCTTCCTGGTGCCCTGCCCCTGCCTGACGCAGTTTCCCTCCCCCCCCCCCAGGGTGTGGATTTTGGCTACGTGACTCGGGAACCACGAGACAGGTCTGTGAGTGGCCTGGACTCCTTTGGGAACCTGGAGGTCAGCCCCCCGGTGGTGGCCAACGGGAAGGAGTACCCCCTGGGGAGGATCCTCATCGGGGGCAACCTGCCTGGGTGAGAGGCATGCGGAGGAGCTGGGGTGGGGGAGGTGGGGGTGATGGGGGACCCCACCCCTCAGAGTCAGTCCTGGATGGGGTGAGCTGTTCACCAGCCACCGGGTACATTTCCCATGGGAAGTATGAGGAGGTCAGGGCAAGCGGGGACCTAAGAGATCATTCAGCCCAACCCTTTCATTCTCTAAATGGGGCCCAAGAGGGTAAGTGGGTCACACAGAAAGCAAATTTATGACTTGACTCAGGTCTTCTCATTCTGAAATAAATACAGGATGCTCATAAGAGAGTCTGTCAGCTGATGGTAATAGAAAAAAATTCTTTTCCTGATAGTCCTGGGAGAAAATGCATTTTAGTCAAAGCTTATTCATACTATGATGTAAATGACTAATATCGGACCATTTCCTGAGAGCAGGAGAAGGGAGGTGTCAGTCATAAAAAGTGAGATGGTTGTAAAATAGAGAAAAAAACAAGTGGTGTGTTTTTATAGGAGTGCTGATGGAAAAGAAAAGGAATGATATCATGGCCATTTACCATGGAATTCAGGACTACAGCCAACCAAGTTTGGCAAAGCTATTAGGATAGATTCAGAATCAAATAATAAATGATCCCAGAGTCAAACTTTAGAGAGGGCTAACTGCCCTGAAATACATGGTCCCTCCACAAGTGGACATTGGAGCCATGCTTTCGAGACTTTTTGGAAGGCAAATGGACAAGATTTAAATTCACAAACAAAAGGTAGTGGGGCTGCGAGGCCCCTGGGAGCAATCTTGTCCACCTCTTCCCGATGGCATCCAGGAAGGTGAGGCTGCAGCAAGAGAGATTAAGTTAGACTCAAGGAAACACTGCCCGGTCATGGAGATGGAATGTGGGAATGAAGTCAGTGTCTGGAGAATGTGAGGATAGGGTCCGAGGGTGGTTCTGTGGATATGCATGGACAGCAGGACCTGGCCTGCCATTGCCCAGTGTGATTGGCTGGTGCTGAGTGGGCCCACCCTGAGTAGAATTTAAAAGATACAGATTTATTGTCTGTCCTGCTTATAAGCAATCTTTTTTTTTTTTTTTTTGTGGCACTGGGGGTTGAACCCAGGGCCTTGCGCTTACATGCTGTGCAAGTGCTGGACCACTGAGCTGCACCCCCAGCCCATTCTTTTTTACTTTTTGAGACAGGGTCTTGCTAAGTTACGCAGACTGCCTCTGGTCTCAACCTTGTGATCCTCCTGCCTCCGCCGCCTAAGCCGCTGGGATTACAGG
The DNA here is from genome assembly GCA_007922755.1 of Pedetes capensis. Classification (NCBI taxonomy): domain Eukaryota; kingdom Metazoa; phylum Chordata; class Mammalia; order Rodentia; family Pedetidae; genus Pedetes; species Pedetes capensis. Next base: position 6,778 of record VMDO01010195.1, on the reverse strand, counting down.
CCTGCACCACTATGCCCAGCTCTTTTTTACCTTTTGAGATAGGGTCTCGCTAAATTACGCAGATTGCCACTGGTCTCGAACTTGTGATCTTCCTACCTCCGCCTCCCGACCCACTGGGATTACAGGTGTGCCCCACCGCGCTATGAGCAATCCGCTTTTAAATGAAGTCATACACTGCAGAAACCTTGAAGTCTTGCCATTCCGTTCACTGCATGGCGTGTTTTTAGCTTGGTGCCTTTTCCTAACCCCACGGCCCAGGTCAAGCGGCCGCAGAGTGACCCAGGTGGTGCGCAACTTCCTGCACGCCCAGAAGGTGCAGCCGCTGGTGGAGCTGTTCGTGGACTGGCTGGCTGTGGGCCACGTGGACGAGTTTCTGAGCTTCGTCCCTGCCCCGGACCGCAAGGTGAAGGCCCAGATTGCCCTTGCATGGGATGAACTCAGGAGGCCAAGAGGGCTGAGAGTTCAACTGGGTCTCTTGTCCGCACACAGGGCTTCCGGTTACTCCTGGCCAGCCCAGACGCCTGCTTCCGGCTCTTCCAAGAAAAGAGGAAGTGTGGCCACGGCAGATCCCTCCTGTTCCAGGGGGTCGTTGGTGGGTAATAGTGCTGAGTTGCTCCGCATGGCTGCCTGCCCCACCATGGCTTTGGAAACGGAGGGTTGATTTTAAGGCAGAGCTGTCCCTGCCTTTGGGGTTCCTTCCTCCTGCCTCTGTGTGCCCTGCCAGGGGAGGGGGCTGAGCTGAGGTGGGGGCATGGATGTGGGTGGACATGGAGAAACTGGGGACATGGCCAGCATGTCATGCCTGTGCAGTCGCACCACGCCGGTGCTCAGAAGGGCCCAGAGCTGGAGGCCTAATGTGCTGGCTTGAAATCTGAATATTGTGTTTTGTTGTTTTATGGGGGCTTGCGTGTTGCTGTGGTGCTGAGAGCTATGCCATCAGTATCTCAGATACCAGCAGGGCCACCCATGGCGGACAGGTTTAGCTGAGCTTCCAGACTAAGACAGACTAGGGAGAAGGACCCAGCAGCCCACTCCCAAAACTGTTGTTGTTGTTGTTAGGTGCTATAGAGTCGGTGTGCGACTCCTATTGACCCTATGTACAACGTGCCAAACACTGTTGTTAGTGCTTCTCTGCTATTTATAGGGTTTTCAATGGCTGAGTTTTTTGGGAGTGAGTTGCTAGGTCCTTTGCCCCACAAAACAATTACCCATTGAAAACGCTGTGAATAGCAGAGAAGCACTGTCAAGTATAGCGCCAGAAAAATGAGACTCCCAGGCTGGAAGCCATTCAAGGAACAACTGGGAAAGAGTTGCCTCCTCAAGTAGTTGTTGTTGTCAGGTGCTGTTGAGTCGGTATCCGACTCATAGTGACCCTCACAGGGTTTTCAATGGCTAACTGTTTTGGGATTGCCTTGAGAGTGGATTGCCAGGTCCTTCTCCCATTTTTGTGGTGCTGGGAATTGAACTCGGGACCTCAGAGACTTCAATGCAGTGCTCTACCAACTGAGCTAAATCCCAGCCCCTCCTCAAAGTAGAGTCGACCTTAATGATGGGAACGGAGTAAATCCTGTGGGACCTCTATTTGCTGATGTGGCACGACTCAAAATGAGAAGAAGCACAGTCGCTGTACCAATAGCTCAAACATAAAAAGATCCTGTGCGTGGCACAGTGTCGGGCACACCGTGTCTTGTGCTATTGTACAGAGGATTACTATGAGTCGGACCTGACTCAACGGCACCCAACAACAACAACAAAGCGAAGTCTGATGGGCCCGTTGGGCCTCTACCTAGAAGCCTCTGCCTCCCGACCTCCCTGCCTCCATGGGAGGGCTTCCCTGCCACTCACTCTGTTGCCCAGAGAGGCCTCGGCTGCCAGGCCTCTCCCACCCCATTGCTGCCAGTGATGCTGCTGCCTTCCACATGCAGCAGAAGCCCCACAGCATCTGCAGAGGGGCCTGGCATCAGCTGGCCTCACTCTGTAGGGCCGTTTGGTAGGGCCCTGCCCCTCGCCAGCACCTCCCTGGCCAGAAGGCTGGGACATGCCGGAGACCAACCAATGCTGGTGGCTTGGCATGGCAAGCCTGTGGGAAGGGAAGGTGCCCAGGCCAACATGCCCCCACAAGCTGACACGGCGCAGGGTCTCATGTTGGGGCCTGTTAGTGAAGGTGCCCATGTACCAGGTAGAGCCAGCCCTCGGGGGCTGCGAGGGTCTACCCTGCTCAAGCTTGAGGGAACACAACATCAAAGAGCAAATTAAAAATACCAGGATGGGTAGAGCTGGGCACCATGGCGCACGCCTGTAATCTCAGTGGCTCGGGAGGTGGAGGCAGGAGGATCACAAGTTGGAGACCAGAGGCAGTCTGTGTAACTTAGCGAGACCCTTTCTCAAAAAGTAAAAAAGAATGGGCTGGGGGTGCAGCTCAGTGGTCTAGCACTTGCAAAGCATGCAGCCTCGAGGCCCTGGGTTCAACCCCCAGTACTGCACACACACAAGCACACACACACACACACACACACACACACACACACACACACACACACACACAAACAAGATTCCGGGACAGGTCAAGAAAGAGAATGAGACCGTGGAAGAAAGAAATGGCTTTACATTTTAGTATCTTGGTGGGGTGGGTTTTTTTTTTTTTTTTGGTTTTTGGTTTTTTTGTTGTTTTGTTTTGTTTGCAGTACTAGGGAATTGAACCCAGGGCCTCACGTGTGCTTTCTGCAAGAGCTCAACCATTGAGCTGTACCCTCAGCCCGTTTTTTACTTTGATTGTTGAGACAAGGTCTCATTAATGACACAGGCTGCCTCTGCCCTTGAACTTGCGATCCTCCTGCCTCCACCTCCTGAGTTGCTGGGATTAAAGTTATGTGCCACTGCACCAGGCTTGTTTTGGTTTTCTGAGACAGGGTCCTGCTGTGTAGCCCACGCTGGCCTGGAAGTCATGTCAATCCTCCTGTCTCAACCTCCTAAGTGCTGGGATCCCAGGAGGGCATCACCATGCCCGGCTTATTTTCATACCTTTAATGATACTTTTGTCCTGCCTTTTGAATGAGCAGCCTGGATTTTCCTTTTGCACTGCAGGCCTTCGGAGGGGTGTGGGGAGGTGGGGGCTGCCGGCAGCCAGGAAGCTTTCTGGAGTGCTCTCAGATCCACTTCCTCTCCGTCCCCACTGAGACTGCGTGACTTCCAGAGGCTCTCGCCTTCCATCCGGGATCCCAGGGGTCTCAGGCCAGGAAGCCCCTCTCTCCAGTGGGATGCTAGATTGTCTTGGCCCCATGGTCCCATGGGGGCAGATAATGCCCTGGACCAAACCTACCCCAGAGAAAACAATTTAGGAGCTCCCAAGTGTAATGGCTTCTCAAGTGCCTTTGTTCTTTGTTTGCTAATGCCACCCTGTTCGCAGCTCGGCCATGGGGCCCCAGCAGTAACATGGAAGACTGTGTTTCCCAATCCATTGCTCCCAAACCAGCCACCTTGAGCTTCCTCTGAGCTCAATCCCAGCGTTAAAAATCCTCAAATCCGGAGTTTCTGTGCCAGGTTGGGGTGAGGTGGGGAGGGCCCCATGGTCTTTCTTGGGGACCATGTTTCCAGGGAGCCAGGTCCAAATAGGTTGACTGGGGTGAGTCCAACCCACCTGGCTGAGAAGAGGAGTGGGGTTCACAGATGTCAGGCCAAATGCAGCCACCGCACCCCCAGGGGTTGACACACTAGGCCAAGCGGTGACTTATGCAGCACTTAGGTGTGCTGGGCCCTTCCTGGGGCATCCTGGGCTTTATTCCACTGATCCTCAGAGAGCCCATCCTCCCCAGGGAAGTGAGGCTCCGAGAGGAAGGTGCTGGCACAGGGCCTCAGCAAGGCTGCCATGGAGCTAGGCCTGGGAGGGGACCATTGGCCTCTAACCCGGGGTGGCGGGAGGGGGTGGGGCACACAGCTGTTTACAGTGAGCAAAGCCCCCACCTGGCTGCCCCCACCAACACACAAACTCCAGATTTGAGGCTTTTTAACGTTGAGTTTGAGGTCAGAGGAATCTAGGCGTGATCACCGGAAACCCCTCCCTCCCCTTGGTCAAGGCTGGAGGACTTTTGGGGGGTCCGTGTCATAGCCATATGACTTTGGCCTCTCTGAGCCTCAGTTTCCACACCTGTAAGGTGCAGATGGGCTGGGGTTTAGCTCATTTGGTAGAGCACTGCTCTGCACTCTCTGAGGCCCTGGGTTCAATCCCCAGCACCACAAAAATGGAAGAAGGACGTGGCAATCCATTCCCAAAGCAATCTCGAAAACAGTCAGCCATCGAAAACCCTATGAATAGCGGAGAAGCCCTGACATAGTGCTAGGCGTGGCACAGTGTCGGGAGCGTTTCATCTGTTGTACATAGGGTAGCTATGGGTCCGATGGTACCTGACTACAACAGCGAGAGGGAGATGATAGCATGCGCCTTGCAGGAGTGGGGTTCAGTTTTTTGCTGAATGTAGAGATTTTGCCTTGGGCTGCTTAGTTCCTGGCCCCTGTGAGGACTGAGAGCCATCAGCTGCCACCTTGGCTTGCCCAGCCATCAGCACCATCAGGCGGGTGGAAGGCCAGGCCTGCGGCCACCCCTACAGAAGAAGCCAGAACCTGAGGGGGTCGGACTCCCAGGACCGGCTTGTTCCCTGCTCAGAGAATGTATAGAAGCTGGCCTTGCAGGTGGGGGCAGGCAGCCACTGACCCGGCTCTCCCATTGGCCTAAGGAGGAGGAATCATCACTCAGTGCCCCAGGCAGTTGTAAATTTCCAATTAAAGTCATTACTGCGCCCAATGAACTCAAATAAAAGCCTGATGTTCATTGCACTGTGGCAACCAGGGTTCCCCCCCACCCCACAGGCCCAGTAGCCAGATCACTCTCCGACCCCTGCCCAGGAGAGTCAGAGCTGCTGACTGTCTCTCCTTTACAGGTGACAGTCCGGTCAAGACCATCTCTATCAACCAGGTGCTTTCCGACGCGAGTCTCATCAGCTTCAACAAGTTCGTGCAGGTACGAAGGCCATGGGCTGGGAGGGGAAGGGGGGTGGGGCTGGGCACAGCTCCGGGGGCAGCCGCTGGGGCTCGCGGTTGGTGGAAGCTCAGCTTGGAATGGAACCAGACCCAGGGGCTCCAGGGCCCTCCTGTGTCCCGGGAGAAGTGAGGGTGTGAGCCCCACACATCTGGGGAAGACAGACAGCCGTGGCCGTGGCCAACACAGGGAGGGTTTCCAAGCCCAGCAGCAAGAGCTTGGCCCACTGTGCGCCTATAGTTGGAGAACTGAGTGGACATTACCAAGGCTACTGCACCAGCAAGAGCAGAAGCAGGGACGACACCGATGAGCAAGCCACCCCACACAGTCCATGAGGCCGGAAGGGTGGCCTTCAGACTAGGGGAGGCAGGGAGGTAGTGGGAAGAAGGCAGACTGGGGACGGATAGTGAAGGTGGTGTGCAGGGGCCTTGCTGTTGGACACAGGTGAGAATAGCAGTTGTTAAGAATGAGAGATTAGAGGCCCATGAGCTGGGGGGCAGCGGTTACTTTGGTGAAGCTGAAGAAGTCTGGGGGAGGAGTGGGTTGTCGGGGGAGCAGAAAGAAAGAATTTTGTCTTTGACCCAGTCACATGCGATGTGCCTGTCACATCATCAGGGCTTCTCTGTTATTCGTAGGGTTTTCGATGGCTGTTTCAAGATTGCTTTGGGAATGGATTGCCACGTCCTTCTCCCATTTTTGTGGTGCTGGGGATTGAACCCAGGGCCTCAGAGAGTGCAGAGCAGCGCTCTACCAAATGAGTTAAACCCCAGCCCATCTCCACCTTACAGATGTGGAAAATGAGGCTCAGAGAGGCCAAGATCATATGGCTACGACACAGACCCCCCAAAAGTCCTCCAGCCTTGACCAAGGGGAAGGAGGGGTCTCCCATGACCACTCCCAGATTCCTCTGAGCTCAAACTCAACGTTAAAAAGTAGAGGGGATAAAGTAGGTGCCATATTTCCCAATCTGAGCTCAGCCAGGACACGGCTTTATAAAGAGATAGGAAGACGGAAATTTGGGACATGTCCGTACTTGGACAGTGTTTTAACCCATGAGATTGAATGAAATCCCCTAAGAAGTGAGGGATCTAGAGAAAAGGGCGATAGATGGAACACTGGAGAACATTCTCCTACCCCACTTCTCCAGAGCTGCATTGACTGGAACCGTGAGGTGCTGAAACGGGAGCTGGGCCTGGCCGACCGGGACATCATTGACATCCCGCAGCTCTTCAAGAAGGAGAAGAGAAAGGCCGTGGCCTTCTTCCCCGACTTGGTGAGTCCCGGAGCTCCTGGGACATAGGGCTCCATTGCGTGAGGCTCCAAGCCTCCAGTCCCCAAAGGGGTGGGCTGTTTAGTCGCAGTCCTGTGGAGGATTGTGGTAGCTAGATTGTGGTGAGGAGAATCAGGGGTCCCATGGTGTCCAGGCTGACATGGTGGCTTCTGCAGGTGTGGCCCATCACGGTCCCTGCAGCTGGCCAAGTGCTGGCTCCAGAGCCAGCAGGGGAGGGGCTCATTTGACATTCATGGAGGGAAGGAGTAATTGCATGAGGTCCCACGGGCAAAGCACGTGGCATCAGCTGGGAGCCCAGGAGCCTGTTCTACTCCTGGCCTCCAGCCCATGGCCATGCCTTGTCCTACACACGTTCACATGTCATGGGAGACACAGAGAGGGTTAGGGATGTCCCTGCTCTTCAGGAGCTTCACTCTGTCCATTGAGGGGACATTCTCCTCACCTCTCTGATGACG